>NW_011627357.1:386150-480235 GCF_000204515.1 Acromyrmex echinatior | reverse complement strand
TAATAATATTAATCAATTTATGTATAATATATTATTATATTAATATATAATAATAATAATACAATCTATTGCGCGTTAAGAAAAATATTTTGCTCTATAACGTCACCGTGAAAAATATACATTTTACGTAAATACATTTGGGATTTCCTCGAAAACCTTGAACGAGTTATCAGTGTGACATTTTCATTAACAAACTTGTCGTAGGAAAATTGTGTGGCGCACAATTGCATATAATTTGCACGCGTGACTTTCTATTTTCCGTTCCTAGAAGTTAATTAAATATATAGTATAATTTTTTTTGCGAAAAATTAGATTGAAATTTTCATATCAGCCATTTTTTATGCAGATATTAGGTGTTGGAATTAATTCGTAGCGTTTTACAAGTGATGGGAAGTACTTTCATTAATGTATTTTTTAATGCTCATGTGAAATAAATAACATTCTTTCATTAAAAACGCTACGAATTAATTCCAACACCTAATAAAATTTATATTCGTCGAAATTCAACAGCTGCATCGCTCAATACGCAATCAGGAAATTTTCCACGTGCCACTTATGAACCAATCGAGAATGCGTAATGCAAAAGTATCTACGTATAAGTCACGGTGGTGTTAATGAGAGACAAATGTCCATCACTATAAAAGTCGCGGTGGAATTCGTTCGCAGCTTTGTATAACTTTAAAATGTCGCGCATCACTTCACATCAGCCTTTCTGGCCAGCTTACATCGCGCTCTTATTATTTACGTTAATTTTAACGTCGATGACGTTGCAACGAGTGGGTGCCAGTCCTCTCCCGGATTTAATAAATAATCATGAGAATTCGACAGAAATTTCGACGGACATCTCGACCAACACCGACGTGTAAATCTCTTTTAATATTCTTTAACATATAATACGCGTATATATATATATATATATATATATGATAATTTTGCTGTAAACGTTTTTTTTCCGTCTTCAGATACGTGATAAAAGCTGTAGTTTACGAGATTGGAATTCTCGCGGACGACGATAATACAACGATCAGCGAAAGCACCGAAGGGTAAAACATTTTATTTTATTTTTTGCCTCCCCGCATTTCACTTTTCATTTATCCGAAGGACGTCCAGGGTTGCATGCCAAAACTCTTGAAAAAAAATAGTTGACTCATGAACTAGTATTTACAGCGGTTCTTATTTTAAGATCTGCCTTAAGGAGTCATATATGTTTTTCAGCTTCAAAAAATCGATTTTTTTTTTTACTTATTTTAAAAAGTATATATCTTAGAAACGTTTTAAGACCAGATAAAAAAAAAATTTTTCATTTTATCGCACTCTTGCAAAACATTAAACGCGTTTTTCTCGAAATATCATTTTTTCAGAACGGTCGACATAATAATTGTCTCATCGTTCGTCCGATTAACTTCATTTTTGATATACGTATTTTAAATTAGATTCGCTCGATCATGTCACGAAGGCTTTTTTAAATAAAGTTAATCATTTTCGAATAACAATAAAAAAATAGATATTTTTTTGTGAAACAATGTAGTACAAAAGAAGGGCAAAGAGCCAGTAATGTATAAAAGAATTTTAATTTCAATTAGCATTAAAAATTCATATAAACAATTACAATTACAATTAGAACAACGTTGATATATTAAGACTACATTGAACATGACTTGATTGGAGTCGAAACGTTTGTTGTTAATTGTAATTGTTTATATGAATTTTTAATGCTAATTGAAATTAAAGTTCTTTTATACATTACTGGCTCTTTGCCCTTCTTTTGTACTACATTGTTTTATACGTATAGAATCTTATTAATATTTATTAATTTTTTTGTGAAAATAACGACTCTTTTCTTCAAATTGTAACCATTTCCGTAATCTTTTTTTTAATTTTTCTTGTCATACGAGAATTACAATTCTAAAAGGTGATAAAAAAATCAAAAATTTTTGTTTCACATAAATATTATGAATTCATTATGCCCACCGTTTAATAAAAAAAAAATGTACTAAAAAACGTATGCCATTGGACGTAGCCGCCATATTTTTGTAAATTTGTGCATATGTTTTATGTTCATTAAAAGTGCATCTTTAAATTAAAAAAAAAATTAAATCAATCGGCCTAATAATTTTCTTACAATCTCTCGCCACATTTTGACTATTTTTCAAGTTCGAGAAACGTATAGACCTCTTAAGATGCTATCTTTTTCTTCTTCTTGTTTAAGACACTATTTAAGATGGTTTTGAAATAAGAACCGATGATTATTATGAATTAATTCTTTTACTCAGAGTAAAGTTTTGAAACGTACGTTGGCAGTTTAATAAATTAGTGACTTTTTAAAAGAAGGCTATATTGAAAAATAAATCAAATTTTGATTTTAAAAAGTAAAAAAGAAATAGTCCCGGGAATGTCCTTAGGACATAGGATCATTTTAAGAACCCTTGGGAAATCTGTACGTTCCCATTAAAAATGAAAGCCACGCTTACTTTCGAACAATAATTTCAACGTCGTCTTTTTTTGTTTTGCAGACAAGAAAAAATCGACATATCATGGTATAATTCACCGCAGGAAGATCAATTCTCCTAATCTCAACGAATTTTTTTTTTTATCAAAGCGAGTACGGCAGAATACGGGGTGTATTCTATCATACATCTAAAGGCGTTTATGGATCGGAAGCAAAAAGTAAAATGTGAAACATAAAGACTGCGCATACGCGACATTCTCGCAATAGACGTGTATAGTAAATTATTAATTATATGTCGTATAAAATATAGAACATAAAGAAAATGCAGAGTGCGCTGTATGCAATTTATAAATTTCGATATTAAACTAGTAATGCTGTGACACGTGTGTTTTCTTAGGATTTAGAACAATGTTTTATTAGCTTTTTTTCATTTAATTATGAACAATATCTCGTGTACAACGCTATAAACACATTGCTGCTGCAAAGTCTGCGAGGCAGAAGAAAGTCGTGGAACAATCAGGTAACATAATTCATAGAATGATCTCTCGAAGAATGATGGATATACATAAGGTAGCTCAATCGAAGCATGCGCGACGCTTTGACATTAGTTCCCGCAATTTAACTATTCACTTCTGGAAGATCTTGATGAAAGACTTTTAACGTCGCTTAAACATACGTATAAATCTTTCCTTGTTTTTTTTGTTATTTCGGAATGCAAATAAGTGCGCAAGTTCGTCAAGAGCTCTCGATTAATATGATATCATGTACAAATTTCGACTGATTATTACGACAAAAGGTAATAAAAATACTCTCGATTTTCTCTCTCCTCCCTTTTTTCTGCTCGTATCGTATCGTTGAACTAACGTACACTCAGTTAAACAGTAGGCACTGCACCTAAGTACCTTTGCCTTATCGAAGGAATAAGCAAAAGCACCAGTTTGTGAAATACCGGTCTTATATAATATCAAACAGCGTTACGATAACTCTTTTCTCTTATGTTTCTCATCCGCTTTTTTAATATATAAACATATAGTAAATGTTCTGTGTATGTGTGTGTTCGTCTATGTGTAAAAAAATTAAATGTCACGAGTGGAGCAAGCGGATGTGAAATTTATCCATCATCTCTCTTTACAAATTGTCTATATGTATCGCACAAAAATGTTGCGATTTATTCTCTCCATTCTTCGCTCCCTTTGTTAGAAATCAGTTATCAGTTACGTATAAATAACAATTTACGAAACTCTTAACAATAATTGTAAAATATACGGGACAGAGGGAGGACTTGATTTTCGCAGGGATACTTATAGATGTTGGCCATTCAAAAGGTGAGGTAAAAAGGGGATGGGATATACCTATATATAATAAACATCAAATTATTCGCTAAGTGTAGTTGAGCGTCAATCATTTTTCGGCCCGGATTTATTTTAAGAGATACCCTGCAGCGGGACCATAATGTACCCATCAACGTTTTCTTAAAGCATAATTAACGTGGTGTCTAATGAAAAATAGAGAAGGCGCAATATGCATCCGATCAATCGTTACGACTCGATACTGATATGATTCTCTCTCTCTCCTTCCCCCCTCCCCCCTTCTATTGCCATAGATCATTTAACATAGGCAGAGGGGAACGTTTCATTTAGCGTCTTTAGGCACCGGTATGGCGTCAACAGTGCTAGTGGATGTACTTTCCAACGAAGCGGCTGGAACTTGTTCAATTGACGACTTTTCATTCTCTACGTTCTTCGTATCCTTTACTGTTTCGATGTTCTCCGTGTCCTTAAAATCTCTGAAAAACAAATTTTTCAAATAATTCATTTTAGATTGGATAGATTATGTACGCTAACTATTATTATGCTACATACATACCTACTGACCGATAACTCGCTATTGACGTTCTCATTCGCGGAAATCATCTTGTGCTCATCACTTTTACTATCATTGAGATTAATTTCCTCAGCTGGCAACTTCATTTCGACTACTTGACTATCTACATAGTCTGTGCTCTTTTCGTTACCATCACCAACACTTTTGCTACAAGTTACATTCTTTTCCGTTAGGTTTACAGCTGTAACTTCTGATATTTTCTCTTTAAGTTCATCGCACGGCTTTTTCTCTTCGCTCACGGTGTTCTCTATACTCAAAGTATTTTCGAAATTTTCGAAATTGGCCCAACCTGTAGATTCTATTGGTTCCGACGATGCCACATCCCATGGATTGACTGGTGGAAGTATAGTGTTCGGAGGTTCGGTATTGTTCCAAGCTAAGATTACATAAGCGATTTCGATAAAATTTCGAGCTTTTTTTTTTAATCAAGTAATATAAGAATTTTTTATAGAAACATACGATCTGTCGTTTCGACCTCCATATTCATGTTCGTGCGTGGTTCCTCCTCTGACGAACTAGAATCCTCCGACGAATTAGAATCATCCGATGAACTAGAATCCTGATGTTGTTGCTTTGAATGCCAATCCCGTTTGTCCACCACAGTCTGGAACGTCAACTCGCCCTCATCTCCCCATTCTAAGCCACTGCCGCAATCTTCAAGCCCGGCTTTTTGTTTTTGTTGGCACAGCTTTAACAAAAGTTATCAATTTTTTCAATTTCAAATATAATACAATACGTATTCGATAACAGTTAAATATTGAGATATCTACCTTATTGAACATATCTTCCCGCTTGTCGAGATCTTCTTCACTGAGATTAAAGGCCAACGTTGTTAATTGGTCAACTGGATTACTATAATATCATACCTCTTAACGAAAACAGTGGGGAGAGAAATGACTATGACAATATTAAGGTTGCGTTCTTCTCACGCGTGTTCTTTCTTGACTCTTGTAAGTTCTATGATCGCGGACCTAGTAGTGCTATATTTTTTAATGAAATCTCGCGTCTATACTTACTGAAGTGCGTCATCACCATCATTAAACTCATCATCGTGGAATCCAAAATTCTCGATGAACGGAGGTGTTATTTGCTGACCCTGATAATTGGAGTACATCTAATACCAAGAATCCGCACGATAAATAAAGAACTAGATAATCTCGATTTATGTATCAATAATATATGAATGTAACCGCTAACCTGTTGAATATATGTCTCTTGCGAGTAAGAGTTGTATTCATTTGGATTTTCCTCGGAGCTCATCAGGTACACATCGGGAGTTTGATCACCCTAAAAATTCCATTATATAATTAAAAACTGTTGCTTTCTCATTGCAGTCATATTAAATTACGACATACAATGAAAGAAAAATTAAAATTTTTTGTTATAAATTATTATAAATGAATGAGTGATATTACGTGTTATTTCTAAATCCATAGAAGCGATATACTTACAAGAAAAAGAAAAAAAATAAGAAATATATGTCACATTACTACATACCATCATTACAGTTTGATGAATTTTATTAATTTCCACCAACTGTACACTCACAAGATTTTCCCATCTAGTAAGACACTCGGGTGATACATTGTTCTTTAAGAAGCTGGTCAGTATATTATTTTTTTCGCATTGAGTGACGATATTGTTCGCAATATTTATTAAATGTCCCATGTAACCTTGACGAACACCATTTTCTTTGTTTCTGCAATCAAATCTCGAAGTTATAACTCTGAATTCTCTATTGCAATATATGCGAAATATTCCGCTAAATTTAATACTTTTGGTAATCTTACTGTTTACTCTCGTTTTTATCCCATGCTTCTAAGATTCTCTCTATTAATTTGCACTTGATAAATATCTGTAAATTAAGACATTCAAATTATTTAATATGTTCTTTTGTGTCATAACTTATTTCCATATTATAAAAGATATAACTCACATTATTATAAATAATATCATTATCCCGTTGTCCGCAATTAATAGCTAAGGCCAGGCACTGTTGTACTTGCGTATGTAAGAAATTATTCCAGGTATATTTGAAAAACAAATCCTATAATACATTTTTGGGTTAAGAATAAACAAAAGTAGACAATATAATAAAAATTCTTAATGATACACTCATATAATATGATCTTACCAACAATGTTTGGAATGTTCCCAAAGTTTCTAAACTTTCATGGATCTTTAAATTCTCCGTCGCCAGTAAAGCACTTAACAACTTTGCTACATGCAAACGAGTATTGCCTAATGGACATTCTAGTAGTCCAACAGTTGTTTTGACGGCAGGTTTCTGAGCAATAAAAATTTTATCGTTTGTAAAATATATAATAAAGAGTAAAATATTGTTATGCACACACACGCACACGCACGCGCACGCGCGCGCGCGCGCACACACACACACACACACACACACAATTTTTTAAAAATGTTTGCAAGTCACTCTTACATATGGCGGCTCTAGAAGAAGTTTGTGAAGATGTTCCAAATATGGTAAGGTAGCATTCGAAATTTTAATACACTGCTCATTATCCGTAGTATCTTCGCTATTACCATGTACATCTCCTTCATTTGATGTGCTACAAAAAATTCAAGCTATTGTATATTATGCTTTATTTATAAATTATAATTTTGTAATATTGCAAAATATATATAAAAACGTCGTACTTGCTGGCCCTTTGACCTAAAAGTACCAAAAGTACTTGTATTCCACCGACAATACTACTTTCTACTTTTTCTGCTGTTAGGATAGTTTCTAACAATAGGCTCACAGTTTCTCCTCTGTGTAACAAAATACATGTTATTTGTAAATATTCGTGTAAACAAAAAAATTATCATAAATTTGCAGGAATAGACTTACGATTCTAAAGTATTTAAAATAGGATCTGGATCAGCACGTTCTGTAGATGTACGTTGAGTTTCTCTAGCTACTGTCACCATATCGCAAAGTAATTGTGCCGCGTTAGCGTGTTTGGCTACTTCTGAAGTAGGTGCTAACAATTTTACCAGTCTTTGCACTAAATGTTGACTATCTAGCCACTATCAAAAAGACGCACACACATATATGTTGAAAAAAATTTAATTATGCAATATAGTAATAGAATTTAATTATATAATGATAGTCACATAAATCAAAATTTAAAAAATCGTCTTACATTTAATATGTTTTGACGCATATCACTGCCCTCAACCTGAGTAACAAGTTTGAGTACTAAGTCCATGATAGCCGAAGTCTCTAAATGTTGCAACAACAAATCTACACATCTCTGACGACTTTTAAGGAATTCTAAAACCTGTAAGCATGTGAACTGATAGGAATACCAATTCTGGAATAGATGGAAATGTATAGGATGGATAAGCATGTGGATAATATAGGAAAGGTAAGAAAAAGTTTGTTATTTAACTAATATTACTTGTTATCGAATAAAATGTTAATCTCAAAGTTATTATATTAAGTACAACTGACTGATCTTAAAATATATACTACATAAGAGTTTTCTATGTACAAAAATAAGAAATGTTTAAAAAATAATTACCTGGTCACTTTTACGAGCAACAAGAACTCCGATAGTTTTACTGAAAAATGATGCAAGTAGTGGATTTAATGGTTGATCTGTATCTATGAAAGAATATAATTTGGCCAAAAGTGCCTCGTCACCTAAAAAAGATTCAAGAAACACACTTATAAAATTCATATAACTTAACAAATATTCTTCTCCAATCAATAGATATCATAACAGAGCTCCGAGTATACCTGCCAGTTTCTCATTCAATGTAGGCACATCGCATGTGAGCAACTCGCAGGCAACATTAGGATACTTGTAGCGCCAACGTTCTTCGATGTCCGTGGATGGTTCCTTAGTAGTTAACGTAACTAATTCTTCCATAACGGCAGGCCTTGTAAGACTATAAATTACATATTGAAAAAATTTGTATTTTTTTTTTTTTCAAAGATACCATATAGAATAAAAGCTCGATACAAAATCAGATCTGAAGAATATTTCCACTTACTATTCGACCAGCTTTTTGTTTTGGCTCTTGCATTCCTGAAGGATGTCCTCCTCATCCATCAATTCGTGAAGTGTGACATCCTGTAATCGAGTAACCGATTAGGTACTATCTAACAACAAGGTTCCGGCGGGAGGGAGAAAAGGAAAGGCTCCCTCGTGGGGGAAGTATAACGAGGATAGTCTGAAGTCACTTACCTCTTTGTTGAGCAATGCCTCGATATGCGGCGATGACACGTAATTATTCGTCCAGAACATGATGCTGACCGTGCGTGCGCTACCTCTGCAGCTTAATATCTAAATGTGTCGTGATTTATCGTAGCCCAGGACGATCGTCCGACTCACATCGGCGTGGCGTGGGGACGCACGCACGGGGAAAGGAAAATGGTGCAACACGTCGCGCAAATTCGTTCAGTCGACGAACGACTAACATCGCATGCACGCGTATATGTATCCTCCTGTCGATTCTCTTTAGCACTCTTTAGCACCGTCTGCTCTAAAAACCGCTCGTCACGCACACTATTTCCTCGCGACCACTCGGTACGCGATTACGCCACTGTTCCAGCGGCTCTTGCAGCTACCCCGGTCGTTCCTGACAGTTACGACGTAGACAGTTACAACGTAAATGACGCGAACGCGGGACGATGCACGACGATAGTACGATGTACAATGATACCAGAACCAACGAGAGAATCAAGTGCGATCAAGTACGGTTGGACGTGCAGTTGAACGTGATATCCACCACCGGACGCTCTCCAGCGCGAACAGGCGCTCAAGCGTGGAACACGACGTACGGAGAAGGTCGAGAACGGAGAAGCGCGGAGACTCTTTCCTTCTTTCACCCAGCTCGGCCTTTCTTCTCCAAAAGTCCGAAACCGTTAAACTGCACTCTGCTGCACTTTCGTTATTTAAAATGGAACACCGGAGAGAGAAATATTGTATAACGCAAAATGAGCTATCTGAATGGTTTAAATTGTACTTTTTTTTTTCACATTTTCTGTTTTCAGGATGAAGAAGATATCCGCGTATTTCGTATTTTTATATTGAAATGAAAAAAAATGCAGCGCAAAGTGTAATTGTAACGGTTGAATGGCCGTTTTATCGACTGAGACAATAAAAAAAAAAAGAAATATTTGCGGAAATATAATTAAATATGATTGATGCAAGATGACGTCACGGTAGAAGCAAATACTTTCATTCCGCTAACTATCTCGATAATTTTACGCGCTATGCTTAATCGCGCTAATGCCAGCTGATGCCACGATGTCAGCCTGTTTGACGATTCGTTGCGACTCACAAAGTGTTTGACACTTTGACCGGAGTATTTTCTTTCGAACTACGTAGACACGCATCAATTTCAAAAAATGGCAAGTAGCAATTGTTATTCCTTACGTGAACAATCGAAAATTCTTTCCTTAATTCTTTCCTCTCGTAAAGTTAGTATAGATCCAAATCACGTCTAACCTTAATCGTATTCGCCTCAAGAAATACGAGTAAAAGAACACAGAAAAGATATAAATTTAAACCAAGTATAGGTATAAATTAAATATTTGCGTGCGAATCAACTGTTTTGTTTCTGATTTAATTTTTTGTTGTTGATTTTAGGTTGAAATCGAGTCGATGACAAGATACGTCTCGCCGGTAAATCCAGCTGTCTTTCCTCTGCTGGCTGTGGTTCTATTAGGAATTGGAGTATTTTTCACGGCCTGGTTCTTCGTATACGAGGTTACCAGCACGAAATTCACGCGAGATATATGCAAGGAAGCACTAATTTCATTGGTCGCAGCGCTATTCTCTAGCTTTGGAGTATTATTTCTGCTGCTCTGGGTTGGAATTTATGTATAGACAACTAGAAATTATGTATCGATAAGGAGTTAATATTTTTACTGAGCAAATATCATGTATTTGTTAAAAAAAAAAAATATATATATATATATGTAATATGAAATATGGATTAGTTTTTTTAATTTGTTATTTTAATAGAGAGAGAGAGAGAGAGAGAGAGAGAGAGAGGGAGAGAGAGAGAGGATACACAATAGTGTAATTAAACTCGGAAAGATTTCTTGTAATAATCATTGCTGTAGAGACAAACACATAATTCCGAATATTTTATATTGTGCATAAGTTTATTCAATCTTTATCACAATGAAGGCATGAAGTTTGTAATACAGGTACACAACGAGTTTTGTGACACCTCAAGAAAATAAAGACTCGCATTCGTTTTCTATAAACATAGACTATAACGTTATTAATCTCATCATGCAATATTATAGTAATAACATATATAGTTCTGTGCGAAAGAATTACATCATCTACTTCCATATTTGAACGTGCTATAATTACTGTATCTTCATTAACATATACATTCTATTAAATGTTTTTCTTGTAAAATACAAGTCTTTTTTTTTTCACTACTTCATACAGAGAAGAATATGACGTTTATTGTCGATGAAATAATCCTCTGTGCTTTTCGACACCGATATATAAATTATACATGTTCCATTTTCACCGTATAGCACAATGTATGTATGATATATTTTATTTAGAACAAAATGAAATATTGCAGTTTAGGATGAAGCGCATGAGGAATATGTTTAACCGACCAAACCGGCTTTCTGTCGACATCTCTGCATTAATGCTCTCAACATAAATTGTCTACGTGATAGTTGTCGAACTTGCTTCAGGAACGCATCTAAATCTAATATGCCGGATCGCAGTCCTTCAGCGAGATAGTAAATAGCATCTTCCGTGGCTGCTTCTTCGGCAAAAGCATTTAGCATTCTGGAAATTAAATGATGTTAATCAAACTTATTCATTACAATATCAATTCATACTGAAAATTCATAAAATTATTTAGCAATAAAATCGTTATTTATATGCTTACTGTTTATACAAAGGCGCTATAGTAGTAACAGCTTCATCGACATCTATCGATTGATTATCAGACAATTTGGCAATCTCTTTTTCTAATTCTGCCTCCTTATCTTGTAAAATATTAACATTTTTTTCGAGTTCCTGTTTCTCTTTTTTGAGTTTATCAAAAAGATCTGCCAAATGCGACGAACCGCTCGTTAGCTCTTGCTGCGTTCGTCGCAGCGTCTCGAGCTCGGCCTGTAACTGTGAGAACTGTTCCTTGAGTCGACGCCGAAGCTTATCTTCTACCGCAGACAGCAAGGATGCTCTTATGTGCTCCTCTGTGATCGTGCCAGATCCACTGGAATTTGGTTGTACCGTCGGCGACTTGCGAATAATTACAAATATTTATTTAATCTGATATATTTTTCAGTAACTGTTTAATAATAATTTGTACATTATAATTAAAATGTGAATATTAATTATAAATGCCTTGGGCTAAAAATAAAATAATAATTGTATACCGGTTGCGTGACTGGTGGATACGGTGGATATGAACCACTGTAACTTTGTGGTGGATAACTGGGCGTGGTTCCTGCATAAGAACCATAAGAGCTTGGATACGGGAATCCTCCGGATGCTGTTGGGGGATATGGCGGATACACATTACTACCACTGGAGTATTGAGAACTTGGTGGATACGGAGGAAAGCCAGAACTTGATACATTTCCACTACCAGGTACAGGCATGAATGCTGCATGACAAATTTGTACGAGGTATTTAAATGAGACAATAATAAAAAATTTTTTAAAAACTTATTATGGAACTCTATAAGTGTATTTACACTGAACAGGATACGGTGTCGAACTCTGTTGCGTTTCTGATCTTGTCTTAGCATAAACTGGAGGTTGTTCCCCAAAGGTAACAATCATAACTTGAATTAAAGCAAGCAAATCTGAATTATGCTGCAATATAAAAGAATAAATAAATAAATATTACAGAATTATTCATTAGAATAAAAAACTTGAAGTAACAAGATTCTTAATGTTCAAAATCCGACAACGAGATATAAAAGGCTAATAAGAATCAGAAAAAACTTAATAAAACTCCATTATTCGTTTAACATAAGTATAATTAAAGATAGAAATAATAAATCAAACTGTAGAAAGTACAAAAGTTAAAACACTAGAATACAATTACGTATATGTTTCGACCTTATATTTAGGCCCTCTTCAAATGTAAAAGTTTTTTTACCCGGCATAGTATAATATATTAGGTGTTGGAATTAATTCGTAGCGTTTTACAAGTGATGGGAAGTACTTTCATTAATGTATTTTTTAATGCTCATGTGAAATAAATAACATTCTTTCATTAAAAAACGCTACGAATTAATTCCAACACCTAATAATACATTATTCAAAAATTAAGAAAGCGACTGTTTCGTTGCATAATTGGATGAGTGAGATAAAACATTGTTTATTATCGGAATGTATGATTTATGAAGACCTTCTGTGTCCGTCTGTAGATTAAGGCTGTTACTTTTTTAATGTTAAGCATTTCTGAGAAAAGGCGCTTATTGTAAATCGATTCTTCATCCAAGATTTGAATATTATTCCAATCAAAATCATGACCCAATTGCGATCGATGATCTGTTATTACCGATTTAGCTGATGTTCCAACGTATATGATTTCGATGTTCTGAAATCCGAGTTTTCAGCTTTCTCTCAGTTTGTCCCACGTAAGATGCGTCACAGTTATTGCGGTTTATTTTATAAACAACATTAGATTTCGAGAAAGAGTCCAAAGGATCTTTATGTACTTTGATAAATTTCTTTAATTTATTTGTATATAATAAGAGACCTTGATACCATTTCTATTGAATTGTTTGAATTTTTCATATATTCCGATAATAAACAATGTTTGACTTTGTATTGCCAAAATTTATCGCAATACAGTTGAATCCGTCGAGAACGATAGATGCTTTTCGTTACTTTTTATTTTATACATTGGATGTTACATACTTATTACGTGATATTAATTTTTTTTTATCGCTTTTGACATCGAAATTTGACGATTTTTCTATAATATTAACATGATTTTTCTCAATTGTCGGATTATGAGGTGAGTTTTTACAAGAGAGACGTATTATGCATGTTCTAAATAAAAAATTTTAGATTAATTTATAACATTTCTATGTTTCTTAATGTTCTCTTTCAAACAACGAGAAATTTTCGCAATCAATCGCTTGACGAGCAATTTTCCGTTTTCTCTGTTTTAACACTCATCCAATTATGCAACAAAACAGTCACTTAATTTTTGAATAATATATTATATTACGCCGGGTAAAAAAATTTTATGTACATTTAAAGAGGGCCTAAATATAAGGTCGAAACATGTATGTAATTGTATTCTAGCACTTTAACTTTTGTACTTTTTACAGTTTGATTTATTATTTCTATCTTTAATTATACTTATGTTAAACGAATAATGGAGTTAATTTATTAAGTTTTTTCTGATTCTTAGCTTTTTATATCTCGTTATCAGAATTATTCATTTTTAGTGATCAATAGTGAATCTACTCACAGGCACCCAGTCATGAAGATATGGCAAATAAATTTTACCGTTGTGATCCACAAACATACTGACTTTAATATGCATATCTGCTGTTGGCTTAACGTAACACATAGGTGCATTATTAGGATGAGTATCCATCAACCATATGCATATTGGAATATTGTAACAAGAACCTAGAAAAGGAACAAGAAACAATTTTTAATAGCTTTAAATTTATTTAGTTTTGCAGCACATTGACATCTTTCTAATATAGTGCCTGATTGAACATCAAATTATTAAAAATTGCTTGTCGATTTAATTTAATTTGTGATATTATTATAGTAGTTTGTGTTTATAAGTCCGGAAAATCAATTTGGAGCACAGTTCAAATGACTATAAGTAGTATATATGCATGTGCATATATATATACACATTATATTATTTAAGAATTAAAGTTCCGACTTCGACTGTTATAAGCTTTAAATTCTTACTTGTTATATATTTAATAGTTTATCATACGATTAACATTTATGTTTAAAAATTACTCTCAAAAAAGATTACCTTTGTAAACAACTGGTATAGTTCCTTGCAAGTTGAGTAGTTCTTTACGTGAGCCATCATTGAAAACTAGTTGTGAACGGCAAATAAGTTTAATGATCTTAGGAATATCAAGAAGCATATTTAAAATTATTATCACAAATAATTTTACTTACCAAAAGGTTCAATTTTATACACCAAGCCTTTGTAAGTATTTAAGACATTTATTACATGCTTCTTTGTTATATCTGGATTTTGATACTGAAAAACAACATTCTCTTTTTATATTACGAGATTGATGTGATGACATCATTATAACATCATTAATGTAACAATGAAAATGTTTATACCTTAGATATGCCTTGTCTAATCCTCCCCTCATCAAATGGCGTCATTTTCACCATTTAACGTAGCTAAATCGAGATAGCGACAGATTCTGCTATCTCCCTATCAGACGTGTCCCAATCAAGTATCAGGATAATTTTTTAGACGTTACAGAAATGTAATAAAAGGCAATTATCGTCGAGCACGCTTGTGTCTGTGTTATCATTGACTGTCTCGACGGAATCTTGACACGATGAGATTATCAAAGGGATTGTTGCCAAGAATTTATTAATCTGTCTCACATACGAATGTGGAATGCACACGAAACGTCATCATGAACCATCATGAACTATTATGAATAATTTGACATCACTGCCGTAGCTGTCGTTCAATCATGAACTATACAAATTATCGAGACTTTAAACGCGATACGCTCGACCAATCGCAACGAAGTCACAGTATAAGTACATACATATAGACAACTTTTCATGTGGTCTCCAATTTTTAGCATGCATGCGTCTGTTCTAACTAAGAATATGGCTACCTTCAATAATCACATTGAATAGGAAATGCAGTTTTTCAATCCAATTGCATCCAATTGAATCCAAAAAAAAGTATTTGTTATTTAAAATACGCATTCAAATAGAAAAAAATTTCAATCCATTTTTATCCATCCTCGTTTGCTGAGTAAGCCATAGTCGATTATTCTCCTCATATTCGACTATAATTGGTCAATTTCTTGCGACTTAAGGATTAAAACACCTATTGCAGATCCGAACTAGCTCGATCTAGAGTCCCTAGCAGAGAGTCTGGTCAATAATGTACTTCAGTTTTTATTGGCCAGAAAAGAATATGACGCGACCAATCATTGCAGTCGAAAAATTCAAGCGCGGCATAACTTAAATAACGGAATGGAAAAAAAGAATTACTTTAAGTTCAGCACCGACAGCGATGAGATACTATTAAAGACCGACATCTTTACGAGAGTTTGCATTTGTGTTAATGATCCTTCTACAATAAGCCATTAGTCATAAATCAGAAATCAGAAGCTAAAAATTGACCAATCACAGTCGTTAATTTTTGCTTCTAACTTCTGAAACTTTCTTGTAGAAGGTCATAATATTGAAGTGATTAAAAATAAAAAATATAATGTACTAATTTTATGATTTATTTATAGTTTTGTAGACGTGTTTATGCATTTAAAACTCATTCAATACTCGATTTTTCTTTAAAATTGTGATTTCAGTGTTATCGTCAAAGTTTGATTATCAACAGAAATAATAAGTGCAGAGAAAAAAATTGTAATTTTTCAACAATATATAAGATATAGCTATACATATTTATTTATGGGGCATTTATGTAACAAAAAATCATGAATTCAAAAATGGCTAATATTTATTAATTCCAAAATTTCAATAAATATTAGCCAAATATTTATGTTAATTTCCCCCTAGTAGCACAAATTATTGGCGCAATATTGGGAAATGAATGTACAGCCAATATTAAAACATTGAATAACTAATATTGATCCAATATTGTAAAGCTATTGTTGACGCTTAATCATATTTAGCCAATATTGGTTCAACAATATTGGGCAAATATTGGGGATTCAATTTTTACCTAACGTTTTACATTGGCTATACATTGTTTTTCAATATTTCGCTAATATTAGGAAATAATGTATAATCAATATAATGTATAAATCAATGTATAATCAATATAATGTATAATCAATATTAGACATAATTGAGTGAAAATTCACTTATCTACGGGACTCGAACCTGAGATCTCTGAACTCTTTTGCGTTATATGCTACACCATTTCTTCGATTGATAAATATGTTACTTAATTGTACATATATGTTATAAACAATCTATCCACAATATATATCCAATAATAAGGACAAATAAATAAATAAATAATAAATAAATAACAAATAAAGGCAATATTAGGTAATGATTGACATGCGATATTGGTACGTATTATATTAACAATATTGGTATTACATTGGGAAATATTGGCCAATGTATCCCCAATATAACCAATATTTAGCTAATCTTAGCCAATAAATAGCCAATGTTCTGTGCTACTAAAGATTATATCAATTATATCATTATTGTCGATAATGTCAGCGTTCAATTATTTCCGAGCTCTTTTTGTATGGACGAAAATTTGCCCAGGCGATCATTAATATTATAGTACTTGGTCGGTGATATAAATATTAGGTAAATTTCTTAATTTATCGATTGATCAATTACATTATGCGCAAATGCAGCTTTTATGAAACAAAATTACATTTGCGCACAGTGCGATTGATCAATCGATGAATTAAAAAACTTGCTCATTGTTTCCATTGTACTGCGTTATACTACAATGGCTGTCGGGAATTCCACACTTGATATTAATCGAAAGAATTTTTCTGCTTAGCGAAAAAGGGAAAGAAGGGGCTTCCGGGAACATCGCTATATTTTATATGAGCTTTTCTTTGTCATTATATACTGATCAGATAATAAGATTACGACGCAGAAGAATGAGTAGAGACGACTCGCATGTCATTCGAGTAATTGGCCTGAGTATAATCGCATCGTAAGAGTAGTGAATCTTCACGCGTAAACAATTTTCACGGAAAAGAGGAATTTGTGCGCGACAGACTAAACATACAGATATCAAGCAATATCAAGGTAATGCATATTCGTGCACAATTGCGCGCAAATTTCGAAAGACTACTTGATTCAACCCCGGACGTGCTCTCTTTAATCCAAATATTGCATCATCTAAAATTTTTGACAGACTTGAAACATTGACGAAATCTGGTCGTATTAATTTCCAAAGATTTTTTTCTCGGAAGGCAGATTGTATTAAATAAAAATTATATTAAATAAGTGCATAATGTACGGAAAGTGTTACTTGCCGTTCATCGTAATCTGGTATAGTTTTCACCGAAATTCTCGCTAATTCGATTCCACTTCAGTGCAAATCAAATTTATAGTATTTTGTTTCTATTAAAAATAAAGATTTATTGGATAAAAGCTGGAATGAAAAAAGCACAGTTAAATATGTTTTTGACATATAAATTTAATTTTATGCAACATTAGATGATTCGATGGAAATTAGATCTCTTATGAATCGACAAGTTATAAATAGCAAAATGCAATAGTAAACCCATTACTGGGGTATAAGAAGAAAAATAAGATAGAAGATGCGATGCTAGACTTTTCATAATGATCCATTGTGTGGCCTGTATTCAGAATACGCTTACAACAATGTTAGCGCGCTAATATGCTATAATTTACATTACGCATACTATAGAATTTTAGAGATAAAAGCGCGCTTTTATAAAAAAAACATGTTCTGAATACGGGCCTATGTATGTTCTGAAAAAATTAAATATTTCGCTTTTTCTACATTCTTGCATGATTATTTTCAAGGATGCACATTATCTTCAAGGTTCATCTTCTATGTCCAGTTATTGTTTGCTGCAACTTTGGACTAATTAATTAAACACATCATCACATTTAAAAAACATTTTTGTTTATGCCATCTTTTCATCATGAATCATTCTAATATTTCATTGAAACACATATATTTAATATACTTATTAATAATGATGTAAAAAGGAATCAGATTATCGACAGCTGAAAGGAGTGATTATAGTTGCATTAATTTTTTAATTTTTTTATTTGCATTATCCAGAAAATTTGTATCTCTTTTCAACATTAAAAGTTCCTTTTTTTGATCATACAAATCAAAAGATTACTCTGTTTTAAATTTTTAAATCCATTCATCTTTAAAACTGTAAATTTTAATTATTTTATGAATTGTAGAGTCGTATGTGTTGCATGCGATAGTACAGATTCTTAAATCATTGTATGGAGTCTGTTACTGATATGTACTTCAATTTGTGAAATTATGATTGAAAGAAACATGTTCAAAATCTTGAAAAGTTTTGATAGATTTTTATCTAAATCTACTTAAAATAGAAGATATAAGGAAAAAAGAATATATGATTATTAATTCTTTAACACATTTAAAAATCAGCCTGGAATTCAGTTAATATTGATTTAATCATGATTGATTTAATATTAAGTTTCTGCAGTAATGATAAAAGTAATTATTAAAAATCTATAGGATCAAAATAAGAAAAAACAGGAAAATTATTAATAAGATATTAAAATTTATGTGTAATTCTACACACACACACACACAGTAATAAATAAATTATTAAGTTATTAATATTCATGATCACTTTTCATCCTTTGTATTGCAAAAGGAAATTAAATGCTAAGTGAACAGAAAATTTGTTTCAATGCATTTTTAGATGACGCGTAGAAGAAAAAGTAGATCTAACGGAAGGAAGCATAGTGATCAGCCATCCAAAGTGTTTTCTCTAGTGGCTGAGACAGAGGTTGATATCATTTGTCTATTCTGAAAGTGCCGATTAGATTGTGAAAATCCATTTATTCAAAATGAAAAAGAATATTTTTCTCAATGTTGCATTTGATGCTGCCTTTTAGATCTTAATCATCAGAGTTATGAATTTATTTGCTTTCCCTGTATCGTTAGTAAACATATTGTGTCATTGATATGTTTAGATGCCGTTATCATGAGACAAGTGTCATAGATAATGGCTGCAAGTATTGTTGAATACTTTGTAATAACGAGATTATTACAATGCATGCGATAATGGATTTTTACATACGATAATGGATTTTCCTAATCGATAAAGACTTTTAGAGTATATACTTGTTTTAAATATGCCTATAAATTTATCAACATCAAAAAAGTAGTATTTTAATGACAAATGCAAGTAAATTCTTTTGTTTTAGACTCCTATACAAAGAGCACTAAAGTATAAGAATGAAGGAAATGTCTATTTCAAAACGAAAAAATATAATGAAGCCATTGCTGAATATACTAAAGCAATCGACATTTGTCCCAAGGAGAATAAGGATGAACTCGCGATTTTTTATCAAAATAGAGCAGCTGCGTATGAGCAATTGGTATTAAGATTTGTAATAGCCATAATAAGTTTAACATGAAAATTCGATTTCAATTGATTGTCAAGTTCAATTGATCGAAGTTGTTGGTGATATGGGTGTACAATTGTTGCAATTTACAGAAAAAATATAGTTCCGTGAAGGCAGATTGTACAAAAGCGTTGGAACTAAATCCAAAATATATTAAAGCTTTGCTACGTCGGGCACGTGTATTGGAGCAAATGGGGGATTTGGAAGCAGCCTTGAAAGATATGACTACCGCGTATATTTATGAAGAGTTCTCTAATCCTATTTCCCCTGTTAAGATAGAAATAATCTTGAAAAAACTTGGTAAGTTACATATTAAAAACACTTTGTATTAAGTAAAAAATTATTCACAGCAAATTAGAAGAAAATTTGAAACATAACAGAAATTTAATTATTTGCAATGAAAATTATTTTTAGTGAAACAACATGCTTATGAAAATTGGGCAAGCAAAAAGTTATTTATGCCAAATAAGCCTTCCATCGAATGTTATATTACATCTTATTCTACAGATCCAGTGTTTTCTAAACTTCGATGTCCAGAAAATATTCCAGAGTAGGTATAGGCAGAAAATTGTTTTTGTGTATGTGATTATTTACTTTCTAATGTGTTATTAGATTTTTCAAAAAGCCACTACAAGCGTTAAAAGATACGAAATATGATGACGTAATACCGTTGTGTACGGAAATTATTGAAAGTCCGGAATTTAATTCATTACCTTCAACTAAACTCGAGGTGTTATTATTACGAGCTACATTTTATACACTTTTGGGCAAATACGAGCCTGCATTCAAAGACTTAGAATGTATACTGAACATCGAATATGCACCCGATGATGTAAAGATAAACGCCTTGTTAAAGACAGCGGACATACATCTAGAGTTCATGAATCTAGACATGGCCTTCATGAATTTCGAATTAGCCATTAGTATAAATCCGCACTACAGCGATATTTACTATCGCAGAGGACGGGTATTAAGCACATTAACATTGAGCATATTTTTGTCGCATGCATATAAATGTACATATAAAATAATGTAACATTTCGTAATTTCAGGTATATATGCACATGGGCGAACTGAACAAAGCTAAGTACGATTTTGAAAAGGCTCTTGAATATGATCCAAACTTTAGCATGGCATGCATACAAAAATGCTATACAGATTATTGTATTGCGATGTTAAATAAAGATGTAAGATTAGTTGAAGCGGCTGTGAGAGCTTTCGAGAAAGTTTTGGAAAAATATACAAATCTTCCTGAATGTATATGTTGTTATCAATATTATCGTACGGTATATAAAACTACTTATAATTAAAAAAAAATAATTGGAATAAAAAAAAGATAGACGGAGATAAATTATTTACATTTTGATTCATTGTTAAAATTTTCAATTATTTTTAGATGATGTCCGAAACTCAACAGTACCAAAAAGCTCATAATTATTTTATTAAAATAATAAAGAAACATTCGGATGACACATCTATGTCTTTGGTTTATCTGCAGAGGGCCTTTTTGCAATTTGATTGGAACGATTATTCTGATAAAGCTGTGGAATATCTTAAAAAAGCGATAGAATTGGATGAAAAGTGCAGGTCTGCATATGAAGCGTTAGGATTCGTCGAAATAAAAAGGTATGTTTCCAACCGTTTCTCATAATTATTGTACTTAAAATTTTTTGAATTAACTTATTGTAGTCACATACATGACTTATATAAAGAAAGTTGTTTTTAATGAAAATATTCTGAATTCGAAGATGTTTTGGTGAAAATATTCTGAATCCATTTTTTTTAATTTAGGGGAAACATAGAAGAAGCAATAAGATTGTTTGACAAAGTTTTAGTATACTGTCGTACATTGAAGGAATTGCTAAGCCTATATTACTCGAGAGACGCAGCAAAAGTAATACTTAATGTCAAGAATCAATTCGGAGAAGCAATCTGATTTTTTTCAGTCGTTGTCTTGATTCAGATGTACGTGTTGTGAAGTACGGAAGAAACCATCAAGGATTTAGTTATGATTTTATGTTAAGAAAGCACTTTTAACACGATATGTATATATGTATGTATACATCTATTTGCGCGCGCACTCACTCACTCAAAGTGTCCTAAAGATTGAAGAGGTTGGAAGAAGGAGGGAGGGGGAGGGAGGGAGAGATGAGAGAGAGAGAGAGAGAGAGAGAGAGAGAGAGAAAGAGAGAGAGAGAGAGAGAGAGGAGTATATGTGTGTGTATGCATTATTATTTTATATTAAAGGTTTAAGTTTTTTTGTAATGAAATTTTATTTTTAACTATATTTTATTTCTATACTGCTTATGCAATAGAAGTAAATCAATTATTAATAAAAAGCCTTTAAAAGCCTTAAAAGTCGACACTGATTCTTGTGCGAAACATAAGTTAATTTATTAATATTTAAGTTTATTAATATTACAACTGAAGTTAGAAACTGAAGTTTATAATCGACTTTTTAAAACTGTTTGAGTTGTACTTTAGAAAATTGTATGTTTGCGCAAATATTAAAATTTATTGCATATCATTCAAAAATCTTTTAATATCTTTTAATTTTTAATGACTGAAAAAAATATACATGATTAAGTTATAGTATAAGAATGTTTTTTGGTTTTTCCTGGGTCACAATGTCTAATTATGTAACGAAACTGCGTCTATAATGTGCAAAATAATAAAAATATAAAAAATACAAATAGAAATAATCTTAATTATCCTATCTTTTTAAGTGGCTGCCTTCTTTTCTTATTATCATATGTAATACAGAATAAAGAAAAATTTTTTTTCTTTATTCTGTATTACATATCGCTTCTCTTCAGTATCTTCCTTGGAAAACTGTTGGAGACTTTACGCGTGCATGTATCTTTTTTTGTAAATATTGTGTTATACGATATGTGAAATTAAAAATATAATTTTCTTCTGGTGGTGGGAATTTTTGGTGCAAATTATAAATTCAAAGTCGAGATCGATAATCTTTTTTAATATTTAAATATCTCAGTTAAATTGTGAAAAATCATTTTATGTGTATACATTATGCATACACACCGCTATTGGTGGAGATGTGAGGTGGCCTATATTCCTTTCTCACTCGAAGAAATTTGACGAAATCCTGATGACCAGTCTCTGATTAAAGGATCTCTATTTGGTACGAATGTGTAGCGCCGCGCGCCGAAGGGACACTATTTCTGCCGGTACGTGTACATACATACATTTATAAAAACTAACCTTGTTAAACGGAGAAAATTGTCTCTTATATCTACTGCATCACTAAATGATCTACGGGAAGATTCTTTCAATTGATCAAAGCTAATTGCGCATTTCGCAATTTCCGCTCAATGGGACATAGGACAATATATTTTAGCGGAACGGAATCGGCGGAATAAAGCCATGACCAATCACGAACGTTCCGCAGTTCCGCATCCCAGAGAGCGCACCCTCGTGTCCACAATGGTAGAAATCGGTCCGAGATCTCGGATGAAGAAAGAATTGAATAATTGCATTGATCATGTGATTAATTGTGATTTATTAATTCTTTTTCTGTTCAAGATCATGGACATCAGGTTGCAGGTTAAAACGATACACGGGGACACTCGGGTGATATTTTCGAACGCAACCCATGTTTCCATTGTACTACAATGGCTGCAGGGAAATCCCCACTTGCATTAATCGAAAGAATTTTTCTACGTGTCGAAGAAGAGAAGGAAGAAGGGGCTTCTAGGAAACTATATTTGATACGAGCTGCCTTTGTCATTATATTGATTAGTTAATACGGAGAAGAATGAGTAGAGACGACGCATTTGATTGATTGACCTGAGTACTTTATAATCGTACCGTGAAAGTCTTGTATCTTCACGCGTGAATAATTTTCACGGAAAAGGGAAATTTGCCTGATAGATTCAACGTATTCAACAAGGTATTGTACAGGGTTGGCCATATTCGACGGAAAGACCTTGAACCCTATTAAATGATTTTTAAAATGAACAGCAAAAAATGTGTTTTTTTCCCATGATTGAAAAAAAAACATCTTTCCGTCGAATATGGCCAACTCTGTATATTCGTGCATAATTGCACGCAAATTTCGAAAGATTACTTGATTCAATCCCGGACGTGCTCTTTTTAATCCAAATATTACATCATCTAAAATTTTTGACAGACTTAAAATATTGACGAAATCTAGTTGTACTAATTTCCAAAGATTTTTTTCTCGGAAGGCAGATTGTATTAAATAAAAAAATAAGTGCATAATGTGCGGAAAGCGTTACTTGCCGTTCATCGTAATCTGGTATAGTTTTCACCGAAATTCTCGCTAATTCGATTTCACTTCAGTGCAAATCAAATTTATAGTATTTTGTTTCTATTAAAAATAAAGATTTATTGGATAAAAGCTGGAATGAAAAAAGCACAGTTAATATGTCTTTGACATATAAATTTAATTTTATGCAACATTAGATGATTCGGTGGAAATTAGACCTCTTATGAATCGACAAGTTACAAATAACAAAATGCAATAGTAAACTCATTACTGGGGCATAAGAAGAAAAATAAGATAGAAGATGTGATGCGATACTAGGCTTTTCATAATGATCCATTGTGTTACACTCTGTCTTTCCTGCAAAAACAAATATTTCACTTTTCCTATATTCTTGCATGATTATTTTCACGGATGCACATTATCTAGATTCATCTTCTATATCCACAATTATTGCTTGCTGCAACTTTGGACTAATTAATTAAACGCACCATTACATTCAAAAAACATCTTTGCCATCTTTTTGTCCTGAGTCATTCTAGTATTCCATTGAAACACATATATATACTTTAACATAATTATTAATAATGATGTCAAAAGGAATCAGATTATCGACAGCTGAAAGGAGACTACAGTTACATTAATTTTTTAATTTTTTAATTTGCATTGTCCAGAAAATTTGTATCTCTTTTCAACATTAAAAATTCCTTCTTTTGATCATACAGATCAAAAGATTACTCTGTTTTAAATTTTTAAATCCATTCATCCTTAAAGCTGAATTTTAATTATTTTATGAATTGTGGAGTCGTATGTGATGCATGCGATAGTACAGATTCTTAAATCATTGTATGGAGTCTGTTACTGATATGTACTTCATTTTGTGAAATTATGATTGAAAGAAACATGTTCAAAATCTTGAAAAGTTTTGATAGATTATTTTTATCTAAATCTACTTAAAATAGAAGACATAAGGAAAAAAGAATATATGATTATTAATTCTTTAACACATTTAAAAATCAGCCTGGAATTCAATTAATATTGATTTAATCAATATTAAGTTTCTGCAGTATTGATAAAAGTTAAAAATCTATGGGATTATATTAAGAAAAACAGAAAAATTATTAATAATATATTAAAATTTATGTATAATTCTATGATGATAATTAAATTATTATTAATATTCTAGAGAGAGAGAGAGAGAGAGAGAGAGAGAGAGAGAG
The DNA here is from genome assembly GCF_000204515.1 of Acromyrmex echinatior. The sequence goes on along the minus strand of NW_011627357.1, from coordinate 455,141 downwards.
AGAAAGAGAAAGTGAGAGTGAGAGTGAGAGTGAGAATGAGAATGAAAGTGTGTTTATCGTTTTTCATCCTTTGTATTGCAAAAAGAAATCAAACGCTAAGTAAACACAGAAAATTTGTTTCAATGTATTTTTAGATGACGCATAAAAGAAAAAGGAGATTTACTAAAAGGAAGCGTAATGATCAACCACCTTCTAAAGTATCTTCTCCTGTAGCTGAGATGGAGGTTGAGATCATTTGCTTTATCTGGAAATACCGACTAGATTGTGAAAATCCATTTATTCGAAATAAAACAACATTATTTTCTCAATGTTGCATTTGATGCAACCTTTTAGATTTTAAAAAGCATCAGAGTCATGAATTTATTTACTTTCTCTATATCATCGTAAAACATATTGTGTCAATGATATGTTTAGATGCCGTTATCATAAGAGATAAGTTTCAATAGATAATGTCTGCAAGCATTGCTAAATACGTATTGTAATAATGAGATTATAAAATGCATAATTTACATATCATAATGGATTTTCCTAAACTTTTTAAAAATCGTGATTTTTATAGTATATATTTGTTTTATGCTTTTAACGCTTCCATGAGTATTTATGGAAACTATGTTTCGCAGATTGTCTGTGTGACAGATCCATTGTTAAAATGCAAAAAATGCTTCGTAAACATTGCAATTCATTTCAGTATCAGACTCCTTGCTCTGATGAAGTGACATGCAATATTTACAAAACGTTGACATTCTAATAACACTGTTAAACAAAAAAATCCAAATGGCACTGGGTATTTCCGTTAGTTTTTTTGGACGCTGAATATGATTCTGGTTTCCAAATTGCTCTATCACGTTATAATTATGAGAAATTGCTAGTTAAAATTAAAAAAGAGTTACTTATTTTGAAGTATTTCGTATATTTATATATTATAATGATATGTGAGATGTTGAATTTTTATTATGATTAAAATAAAATACGTTCTAGGATTTTTCTTCCTCCAAGGGGAATTTGTAGCTCTCAAAATTTAGTGTCGGTTATGAGATATTTATGATAAAATACGGAATTCTCTTACGGAAAATCAATAATCACTATTGGATATTAATAGTGATTATTCATTCTTTAATAGTGAGTGAATATTTACAGGGTGGGCCATCTATTGGTACGTTTTTAAAAATGCGATCAAATGAGCATACATTGATATTTTTTATTAATTTTTTTTTTGTTGTGAAGCTAAAAGTATCCGCGTCAAGAATGAAAAACGATTTCGTTCATGTGGCTCCCTCTACTGGCCTTACAGTATGCCATTCGGTCACCCCAATTATTAATGACATTTTGGACTACCTCGGCGCCAATTTCACTCAAAACAGTCGTAATATAATGTCATCCACTAACATCCCTTTCTCACGAACTTTCCTCACCAATTTGCGTATAGCTCCTTCGGTGGGTGCTCTATCACGACCCATATTTCTTTTCAAAATTCGTACAGTTTCGGCGACACAGCACTGACTTTGAAAATAAGTTTTTAAAATTTCAAAACGCTCTTCAAGAGAAAACATGTTGTTTCGTGCCGCGGACGGTATGACTAATAAACTGTCAAAATTTCGGGTCTGTAGCTCGTTCGGTGTTGCCATACGACGAAATTCAAAAACGTACCAATAGATGGCCCACCCTGTATTATCCAATAATCGGGTTTACAATAATCACTCCTCAATAGTTGTTGACGAAGTGATTATTATTGATTCCACTAGTCGGATTATGTGCAATAATCATTTCCCAATGGCTTTTGACAAAGAATGATTATTGATTCCCTAATCAAATTATTTAAAATAATCATTCCTCAATAGTTTTTGACTGAGTGATTATTGATTTTCTAATCGGATTCAGATTATCTGAAATTCGTTTATGAAATAAAATATTCACGTATATCTTAAATATATATGAATTTTTTGACGATATACATTGATCAGATATGTCATAGTTATACATCTATATATTCAGGATTCGTGGGTCAACGAAGAGGAAATTTCCATACTTTTCGCAGAGGTCAAGTAAATATAGATGAGGTACAGCTTTGAATGAGTGACAGCTGGAGAGCATCGTGAAATTAAATCCCAATTTCAAAAGAAAATCTTTTTTTTTGTCATAATTTTGTCGTGTATGATGCTAAACACTAATATAATTTATTTTATATCATATATTTATTTTATTAATATATAATTTATTTTAGCAGCAATTGAATTAATTAATTTTTGCAATAATTATTTGAATAGGTTTCCCAATAATCTAATAGTAGCTCTTTTCAATAGTTTGCAAAAAAATTACGACTGAATAATCAAATAGTTTCATTAATAGTTCGTAAGGGTTTGTTGTGAAATAAAAACTGTGAATTGAATCATTGATGATTTATCAAATAGTTTTTAATTATTTTTATTTGAATTTAAGGATTTTGGAGGAGGGGTGGGGGAGTTAAAACCTGATATTAAAATTGACAAATTTAAAATTATGAAAACTTCTATACATATAAATTTTCACAATACGATTAGTTTCAGCATTAGTTTTGGCATCCGTCATATTGAATACATGATTTTGAATTTAGCAATTGATATCGGATTTAATGATCTAAGAAATCCTTAAATTTGAACAAACATAATAGAAAGTTTTTTTTTTGTAAATTGTTAATGACTATATTGACAGACATTTTGACAACAAATTTTATATTTTAATCATGAATATTAATAACCGACACTACAAATTCCTTTTGAGGGCTAAAAATCCTAAGAATGTATTTTATTTTGACCGCAATAAAACTTTTCCAACATGTTACATATTGCAGCTATAATATGATAAAGTACTCGAAAATAGCTCTTCTTTGCAACTTTAACTGCAAATTTCTCAAAATTGTGACATGGAGCAATTTGGAAACCGAATTCATATTCAAAGTTTATGAAACTACAGGAATTGACTTATCTCGTTCCAGGCTTCGAAAAAAGTTATTTTTTGTCAAATTTTATAATGGATCTGGACACGGAGACAATCTACGAAACGTAGCTTCTTTATATTTGTCTCTCGAATCTTAGAACTTCAGTAAAATAGTCCGAAATTTGTTCCATAATGGCATTACACAGGGTGGCTACTAAGTATTCTAACAGATTTTAAGGAAAAATTCCTCACATAAATTCAAGACGAAAACTTTATATGATCTATACTATACTTTACTTTATATAAACTATATATTATACATCCGAAACTGTTTAGTTTAGAAATATAATATCAAAGTTGAAGAAAAAATTCGTTTTTTCCACAATTTTAAAAATTCTTTTCGTTATTTTGACTTGAGAAACTTTGCATATGTTTAAGATATGTAACTCGAGTTGTTTTCGTAATATGTGGAAAAAACGAAATTTTTCCTTCAATTCTAACATCATATATATCTTTAAAACTAAACCTTTTCGATATATAATCATTTGGTTTTCGATATAGAATCATTTATAATCAATTTCCGTTTTGAATTTATGTAAGAAATCATACCTTAAAATCTTTTACTTAGTAGCTATCCTATAGAGATATTATTAAATTATCATAGACATACTATAAACTTATCATAAATTGCAAAAGAAATAAGAGATAGCACTCTTGTAATACAAGCAAACTTTCGTTATAGATTCTTTTACAGAAAGCACAGAAATATAAGAATGCAGGAAATGTGCGTTTTACAATGAGAAAATATAATAAAGCCATTGCTGAATATAATAAAGCAATTAACATTTGTCCAAAGGAGAACGTGGATGATCTCGCGATTTTTTATCAAAACAGAGCGGCTGCGTATGAGCAATTGGTAATAAAATTGATGATACCGCTAATAGAAGCATAACATGAAAATTTATTTAAATTTATTAATGAAATTAATGTGGTATAAATGTCTATATGCAATTGTAATTGCAATTTGCAGAAAAGATATAATAGTGCGAAGGCAGATTGTACAAAAGCATTAGAATTGAATCCAAAATACACGAAAGCTCTACTACGTCGGGCATTTATTTTGGAGCAACTAGGAGATTTGGAAACAGCTTTGAAGGATATCACTACTGCCTGCATTCACGAAAACTTTTCTAATCATGCTTTCCTTTTAAAGGCACAAATAATCTTGGCAAAGCTTGGTGAGTTATACATTAAAAGCATTTAATATTAAATACTATTCACGATAAACAAAGAATTGAAAAATAACAAAATTATTTTTAGTGAAACAGCACTTTTCGAACATAACAAGCAAAATATTTATGCAAACCACGCATGTTATCGAAATATATTATATTAGAGCTTTCTCTAAAGATCCAGTACTTTTTAGACTTGAACATCCAGAAAACATTCCAGAGTAAGTATAGAGAAAAGTTAGTGGAATTGTGATGTTTAATTTTTAATTTTTGTTTATTAGATTTTTCAAGAAACCATTACAAGCGTTAAAAGATAGGGAGTATCATAATATAATATCGCTGTGTTCAGAAATTATTGAAAGTCCCAAATTTGATACATTACCTCCCTCTAAATTAGAGGTGCTGTTATTACGGGCTACATTTTACTTCATTTGGCGCTATTACAATGCTGCAATCCACGATCTTGAAGTTATTTTGTCTAGCGAAGATGTATGTGATGACATAAGGATAAATGCCTTGATTAAAAGAGCAAATGTATACCTGAAAATTGGGAAAATGTGTACTCTAGAAATGGCTTTCAAGGACTTTGAATTAGCCCTTATCATAAATCCAAGTTGCAGCGATATCTACTATCATAGAGGATTGGTATACTAACTTAAACATTGACCATATTTTCTTGTTGCACATATAGATTCATTATGTATTATGAAACAAGGTAACAATATTATTTTATTTTATCATTTAAGGCACATAAGAAAATGCAACAACTAGGCAAAGCTAAGCGCGATTTTGAAAAAGCCGTTGAATATAACCCAAACTTCAACATGGCACACATGCAAAAATGGCACACAAATTATCGTTTTGCATTGTTGAATGGAAATATATGTTTATTCAAAATTACTATGAGAGACATTGAGAAAGCTATAGATAAATACTCAAATTCTTTTGAATGTGCATGTTGTTATGTTTTATATGCTCAGGTATGTATAATTACTTATAATTTTGAAAAAAAAAATTAAAATTATGAAAAAAATGAAAATGATAAAATATTAGTATTATGTCGTACACATTTTGATTCATTAGTGAAATTTTTAATCTTTATAGATAATGTTCGAAACTCAACAGTATCAAAAAGCTGATACTTATTTTGTTAAAGCAGTAGAAAAAGATCCGGATTACGCTATTGTTTATCTGCATTTGTGGAACTGTAATCTTATTAACATCGAGAAATATTTGAACGAAGCATTAAAATTGGATACAGGCTCTGTTACAGGGAAGATTACGTGTATTGAAATATTAAAATTGATTGAAATAGAACAGTATGTTTTCAATATAATTTCTTACAATTATTGTACGTTGCAATTTTTTAAAGGAACCGTCTGCAATTATATGTTTGATTTACATAAAAAATCTGGTAATGTTTTAATGAAAATATTTTGAATATTTTTTCTTTCAGGGGAAACATAGAGGAAGCATTAAATTTATCTGATAAGGCTTTTGCATTCTGTCATACATTCGAGGAACTGCTATACGTGTACAGTACATATACAGTTGACTTTACATACAATTTTGTAAAGAATCGATTTGCACTTATCATTCGTTTCCTACGGTCATACTCTCGATTAATCGGTATACAAAATGCGGGGGAATCCGATAAACATATCCCAATTGACAGCGATGAGCCATCCGAAGTGCTTTCTCCTACAGCCGAGTCAGAAGTAAAGACAGTGTGCCTTATATAGAAACGTTTTCCATTGACTGCAAAAACACATTTATTCGAAATTCACAATCCGAGAGAATTTTGAATTTTTGATAAATCTTTTTGTATCTTACGATTATGAACATCCGTTTCTTGGATCCTAAAAATATCAAAATGACAGATTTATAATTTTCTTTTTTTAATTTATTTGCTAATTGATAGCTATATATCATCAATATTTCAAAATATCATTATCACGAATGACAATCTTCAGTAAATAATATATTATCGGCAAACACTGCTGAACTTGATGAGATTTTGAAATGCATAATATAGATTTATCTCTTAGAATTTCAATGAAAACTTGGAGCGTTTTCCATAATGACATTATATATGTCTATAAACTTATTATCAAACATCAAAAAGGTAGTACTTTAATAACAAATGCAAGTAAATTCTTTTGTTTTAGACTCCTTTACAAAGAGCGCAAAAATATAAGAACGAAGGAAATATATATTTCAAAACTAAAAAATATAATGAAGCCATTGTTCAATATACTAAAGCAATCGACATTTGTCCCAAAGAAAATAAGGATGAACTGGCGACATTTTATCAAAATAGAGCGGCTGCATATGAGCAATTGGTAATAAGATGTTTGTAATATTCATAATAAACTTAACATGAAAATTTGATTTCAGTTGATTGTCAAAGTTGTTGGTGATATGGGTGTACAATTGTTGCAATTTACAGAAAAAATATAGTTCCGTGAAGACAGATTGTACAAAAGCGTTAGAACTAAATCCAAAATATATTAAAGCTTTGCTACGTCGAGCACGTATATTGGAGCAAACGGGAGATTTGGAAGCAGCCTTGAAAGATATGACTACTGCCTGTATTCACAAAAACTTTTCCGATCAAGCTTCTCTTTTAAAGGCAGAAATAATCTTAGAAAAGCTTGGTGAGATATATATTAAAAGCGCTTATACAAGTAAACTTTTGTGTCACTCGTCAATTTTATAGAAATTTAGTAGATTTGTAGAGTAGTAAAAAATATTGGACATAAAATATTTTTTTATATCATCAAAGGTACAGTTTTAAAGATAAAAATGACCTCTTGTATTTGTAAAGAAGTAATTAATTCTTTGCACTTAAACTCAGGTATTAGAGTTTTTTTTGTGTCTTAAGCCCGGTTGCACCACCGTTACTTTGACTTTAAGTGAGACTTAAAACTATTTATTTCGTTTTAAAATCAAAAGAGGAGAAATAGAGAGAATTTTAAGCTCGCTTAAAATCAACATGACGTTGGTGCAACCGAGCTTTGGAGATGTGGTAAAGATAAAAAGATTTTGAGATAGAACTAAAAATTTAAAAAAGAATTGGATCCGCCATTTTGATTTCTGTAATTCCAATATTGAATTTTCTTTCAGCAATATAAGAATCTTTTGTTCTTTAATGTCCAATTTCTTCTGCACCTCTAGATAATTCATTTCTTCCAAGAGATATCTCCCAGAATACAATGGAGATGTCTCCTGGATAAAGTTATCCGCAACTTATCTAGAAGTAAAGAAATTGGGCATAATACTAAAAAATAACTCTAATATTTGAGCTTAAGTACAACGAATTAATTATCGATTTATAAATACAACAAATACATCATTTTTATCCTTAAAATTGCATTTTTGCCAATATAAAAAAATATCCAGTATGTTCAGTATTTTGAACTATTCTACAAATGTACTAAGTTTCAATAAAATCGGCGAGTGACACAAAGGTAAGGTTACTGGTTAGTATTAAATAAAATAGTATTCATAGTAAAGTAGAATAAGAATCGAAATATAACAAAGAAATTTAATGACGTATAATCAAAATTATTTTTAGTGGACCAAGTTCAGGAAAACATGTCACATGAAAACTTTTTTATGCTAACTACGCATGCCATCGAAATATATTATATTAGAGCTTTCTCTAAAGATCCAGTACTTTCTAGACTTGAACATCCAGAAAACATTCCAGAGTAAGTATAGACAAAAGTTAGTGGAATTGTGATGTTTAATTTTTAATTTTTGTTTATTAGATTTTTCAAGAAACCATTACAAGCGTTAAAAAACAAGGAGTATCATAATATAATACCGCTGTGCACAGAAATCATTGAAAACCCTGAATTTGATAAATTACCTTCCTCCAAACTAGAGGTGGTGTTATTACGAGCTACATTCAACTTACTTCGGAGCAATTATGATGCTGCGATTGATGATTTTGAAATTATTTTATCTAGCGAAGATGCATTTGATGATATAAGGGTAAACGCCTTGATAAAAAGAGCAAATCTACATAGAGAAATCGGGTTTTCATATTTGGTTTTTAAGGACTTTAACTTAGCCATTATGATAAATCCAAGTTGTAGCGATATCTATTATCATAGAGGACAGGTATATTACGCACTTAAACATTGAGCATATTTTTCTTATCGCACACATGTAGTTTCCATGTATTATGAAGCAGTGTAACAATGTTATTTTGTTATTTAAGGCGTATTTGGGCATTCAAATGCTAGACAAAGCTAAACGCGATTTTGAAAAGGCCGTAGAATTGAATCCAAATTTCAGCGCAGCACATATGCAGAAATGGTATGTAAATTATCATTTTGCAGTATTGAACGGAGATTTAAATTTAGCCGAAATGACTGTAAGAGATGTTGAAAAAGCTTTCGATATCGAAAGGTACTCGAATCCTCCTGAATGCATATGTTGTTATGTTTTGTATGCTCAGGTAGGTATAATTATCTATAATTTTGAAAAAAAATTAAAATTACAAATAAATAAAAGTGATATAGTATTAGTATTATGTTGTACATGTTTTTATTTATTGGTAAAATTTTTAATCATAGATAATGTCTAAAACTGAACAGTATCAAAAGGCTGATACTTATTTTGTTAAAGCAATAGAGAAAGATCCAGATTATGCTATTGTTTATCTGCTATTGTGGAACTGTAATCTTGATAACACTGTGGAATACTTGAACAAAGTATTAAAATTGGAGACATGCTCTAATGGCGGCAAGCTTAGATGTATTGAAATGTTAAGAATAATCGAAATTCGACGGTATGTTTTCAGTCTAATTGTTTCTTACAATTATTGTAATTTTCAAAAGGAACTATCTGCAATTATGTTTGATTTGCATAAAGAATATGATGATGTTTTAATGAAGTCATTTTGAATCCATTTTTTTCTTTCAGAGGAAACATAGAGGAAGCAATAAAATTATCTGATAAGGCTTTAGTATTTTGTCGCATATTTAAAGAACTGTTATACATATACAGTGTAGATGCTATAAAGACATATCTTAATATACAAAATCAATTTGGACATGTTATCCATTTTCTTCAATCATATTCTCAATTCATTGATGTACAAAATGCAGAAGAATCCGACAAACGTATCCCCATAGACAGCGACAGGCCATCCAAAGTGTCTTCTTTCGCAGCCGAATCGGAGGTTAAGAGTCATATATGAAAGCATCCTCCATTGCAAAAATACATTTATCCGTAATTCATAATTCTCATGGTATCTCTTATGAGCGTCTGCTTATTGGATTTCAAAAATATCAGAGTAATAGATTTATCATTTTCCTCTTAGTATATATTTCGTCATTGATAGCGATAACTGTATGTATATCTCTTTATTATTTCTTAATTATCATTATATCTCTTAATTAATATCATTAATTAATATCTCTTAATTATCGTTCTCACGAGCGATAATTTTTAGTAAATAATATATTGTCTGCAAACACTGCTGAATTTGAGATCATAAAATTCATAATATAGAAATTCATTTCTTAGAACTTCAATAAAATAACTTGAAGCGTCTTCCGTAATAGTGTCATACATGTCTATAAACTTATCGTAAACATCAAAAAGATAGTATTTTAATGACAAATGCAAGTAAATTCTTTTGTTTTAGACTTCTTTACAAAGAGCGCAGAAGTAGAACGAAGGAAATATATATTTCAAAATGAAAAAATATAATGAAGCCATTGCTGAATATACTAAAGCAATCAACATTTGTCCTAAGGAGAATAAGGAACTCGCGATTTTTTATCAAAATAGAGCAGCTGCGTATGAGCAATTGGTATTAAGATATTTATAATAGTCATAATAAGCTTAACATACGAGTATATAAAAATTTGATTTCAATTGATTGTCGAAGTTGTTGGTGATATGGGTGTATAATTGTTGCAACTTACAGAAAAAATATAGTTCCGTGAAGGCAGATTGTACAAAAGCGTTGGAACTAAATCCAAAATATATTAAAGCTTTGCTACGTCGGGCACGTGTATTGGAGCAAATGGGGGATTTGGAAGCAGCCTTGAAAGATATGACTACCGCGTGTATTTACGAAGAGTTCTCTAATCCTATTTCCCCTGTTAAGATAGAAATAATCTTGAAAAAACTTGGTAAGTTACATATTAAAAACACTTTGTATTAAGTAAAAAATTATTCACAGCAAATTAGAAGAAAATTTGAAACATAACAGAAATTTAATTATTTGCAATGAAAATTATTTTTAGTGAAACAACATGCTTATGAAAATTGGGCAAGCAAAAAGTTATTTATGCCAAATAAGCCTTCCATCGAATGTTATATTACATCTTATTCTACAGATCCAGTGTTTTCTAAACTTCGATGTCCAGAAAATATTCCAGAGTAGGTATAGGCAGAAAATTGTTTTTGTGTATGTGATTATTTACTTTCTAATGTGTTATTAGATTTTTCAAAAAGCCACTACAAGCGTTAAAAGATACGAAATATGATGACGTAATACCGTTGTGTACGGAAATTATTGAAAGTCCGGAATTTAATTCATTACCTTCAACTAAACTCGAGGTGTTATTATTACGAGCTACATTTTATACACTTTTGGGCAAATACGAGCCTGCATTCAAAGACTTAGAATGTATACTGAACATCGAATATGCACCCGATGATGTAAAGATAAACGCCTTGTTAAAGACAGCGGACATACATCTAGAGTTCATGAATCTAGACATGGCCTTCATGAATTTCGAATTAGCCATTAGTATAAATCCGCACTACAGCGATATTTACTATCGCAGAGGACGGGTATTAAGCACATTAACATTGAGCATATTTTTGTCGCATGCATATAAATGTACATATAAAATAATGTAACATTTCGTAATTTCAGGTATATATGCACATGGGCGAACTGAACAAAGCTAAGTACGATTTTGAAAAGGCTCTTGAATATGATCCAAACTTTAGCATGGCATGCATACAAAAATGCTATACAGATTATTGTATTGCGATGTTAAATAAAGATGTAAGATTAGTTGAAGCGGCTGTGAGAGCTTTCGAGAAAGTTTTGGAAAAATATACAAATCTTCCTGAATGTATATGTTGTTATCAATATTATCGTACGGTATATAAAACTACTTATAATTAAAAAAAAATAATTGGAATAAAAAAAAGATAGACGGAGATAAATTATTTACATTTTGATTCATTGTTAAAATTTTCAATTATTTTTAGATGATGTCCGAAACTCAACAGTACCAAAAAGCTCATAATTATTTTATTAAAATAATAAAGAAACATTCGGATGACACATCTATGTCTTTGGTTTATCTGCAGAGGGCCTTTTTGCAATTTGATTGGAACGATTATTCTGATAAAGCTGTGGAATATCTTAAAAAAGCGATAGAATTGGATGAAAAGTGCAGGTCTGCATATGAAGCGTTAGGATTCGTCGAAATAAAAAGGTATGTTTCCAACCGTTTCTCATAATTATTGTACTTAAAATTTTTTTAATTAACTTATTGTAGTCACATACATGACTTATATAAAGAAAATTATTTTTAATGAAAATATTTTGAATCCATTTTTTTAATTTAGGGGTAACATAGAGGAAGCAATAAGATTGTTTGACAAAGCTTTAGTATACTGTCGTACATTTAAGGAACTGCTAAACTTATACTACTTGAGAGACGCAGCAAAAGTAGAACTTAACGTCAAGAATCAATTCAAGGATAAATGTTTCGATTTTTTGGATCGTTATCTTGGTTCACGAATATTCGTGTTGCGAAGTATGAAAGAATCTGTCAAGGGTTTAATTACGATTGTATGTTAAGATATCACTTAAATACTATATGTATACATATATGTGTGTACTGTTGTGTCGCGCGTGCACTTAAGGTGTCCTAAAGATTCTAGAGATTTAAGTTTTTTTGTAATGAAATTTTATTTTTAATTACATTTTATTTCTATACTGCATATATAGAAGTCTTTAAAGTATTAGTTAGCAACTAAAGTTTGTAATCGACTTTTTAGAATAGTTTCAGTTTTATTTTGTAAGACTTTGTTTTCGTAAATATTATTACTTATTGCGTATCATTTATATGAACCTTTTAATTTCTGCGAATAAAAAAAATATACGATATATATAAGATTGAATGGTTTTTAACCTTCTCTAGGTCACAATGTCTAATTATGTATGCAACTGTGCCTATGATATACAAAATAAATGTACAAAACAATAGAAATAATGCCCTTTTTAATTGGTCTTCCTCTTTCCAATTCTCTTATTTTTATATTGTGTATTACATATCGCTTTTCCATATCTTTTTTCCTTTAATACCTTCTTTGGTAAACTGACTTTACGCGTGCATATTTTTTTTTGTAAATATTTCTTATTATACGATATATAACATAAATTAAAAATATAATTTTCCTGAATTTAGGTGCAAATTATAAACTATAAGTGAAATTGATAATTTTAAATATTTAAATGCCTTAGTTGAATTGTAAAAAATTATTTTATTACATTACTGCTTCAACATTTAATTAATATTTAATAAATAATTGTTTTCTTTTAAATGTTCATTTGTGTTATTTGATGTACAACATGTGCGAATTTATAATTTTATACATCTAATATTGATAGAAATATTCTTATATGCAGAGCACAAATATATGCATTAGATGCAATTAAAATGTTTAAATTTATATATACATTCTCCTGCAAGACTTGGCATCCATGAATATTCCCTTATGTTCTCTTTTATTTTAAACTCATCTCTTCTCGCACTATCCAATTTCTCTCCCAGGGCTCTCTCACCGAGTCTCGCGTCTTCTTTAAGGGCTCTCCTCAGGGTTTGGCTCTTAATCTTTAATATTTACTTACGTAACGAGGCATTACATCCGTCCTCGGAGTTATTACAATTTGCTGATGACATTGTTATCTTTTCCATCGACAAATTCATTGAGCGAGCAATCGACTCTGTCGAACGATCCTTACACAATCTCGGGATATTTCTTAATTTTCGCGAGTTAGATTTTTCCGCTCAAAATAGTGTCCTCGAAGAAAAAAAAAATGCCTCTACCTATCTATCTTACCGCATTTCTTACTGTTATGACTTCTGCACACTGGACGCGAAAATGCTTGCCGCGCGGCAAAATGTGATACGGTAGCCAATAAGCTTACAGCTCCTAATGTGTTCATTACCGCGTCTCATTTTGCCGCGCGACAAGCGTTCCGCGTCCACTGTGTAGGAACCAATAGAATATATTGTACAATATATTGGATCTAAAATACAATATATAGTGTTGACCATCAACACCATCTAGTGACAAAAAACCGCGGATACTTTTTAGATAACCCAATAATTAATCGAGTTTGATCTAGGATTTTTAGAGATCTAGGGCTTTAATTTCACAATTATTCAGAATTTAGTTATATCCGTGTTATTCTATTGCTTTAGAAAAATACGTACGTGAACAGCAGAATGATGTTATTGCGATTTGCAACCGATTGCTTGTCCCTTTTTCCGGATATGGTGAGCTTATCATCGCGATACTATTAAGTTATAATAATCTGCGAAATAACTTAATAATTAGCGACAATTAATAACAAATGACTTTAAGATAATCTGTACGAATAAATGAAGACGTATGATATCGGAGATATATATATATATATTTATTGCAACTCAGAAGTGTTTAAAACTGTTTCCTGTATATGTGATACTTTCGTTGACTGTAGAAAGCAATTACAGCGGTATATTATCAATTTACAGAATTAAAACTTATCCAGAAGACCTTCATCTTGTCAACAGTATAAAAGTAGATTTATAAACATAATTTATCATGTACTTTATATATCGTATTATTTGCTATAATTACATATCATGAATGTTTTCAGCATATGGCATACTTATAGTTTTAAGTTTCACAGCTTTGAATACCTGAAATCCCTATGTTACTTCAACGATTTTCGAATGTCTACTTAAAGTTTGTACAGAAGGTAATGTAAGCATTTTATGTTTTCGCAAATAGGTGTAGGCTTTCTTACTTTTTATTCTTAAAAGTAAGCATTCAAACATCTATGTCGTATATTTCATTACATTGCTTGATTGGCAATTCATTGCTGCAAAATTTGCTTTTGCAGCTGACTGTTCCTTTTCAGGCAATTTTGCAATGGCGTTAAGCACTGCATTCTTTTTGACGTTCATGCATTTTGTTCTCTCTTCTTCTAATTTCGATCATGGATTAAAAATAAAGAGACCAAACTCAAACGACCGATCCCGAAAAAAGTGGGCGAAACACAGTGTTGGAAAAGCTATATGAAAGAACAAATTTGAGCACCTGTCGGAGAAAACTGTCAATTTAGAAGATTTGATAAATATTTTTCCTCCCATTTTTCTGTAATTCTGTAAATTTGTGTATTTTTTCATGCAGAATATATTCTGGGAAAAAAAATTGTCGTTCAAGTCCCGTTTTATTTGTTTTTAAAGTTTTTTTCAAAGTTTTTTGATGTTGATAAGGAAAAAAACTATAATTTAACGATAATTTATGATAATGCATAAATGTATGTATTTTTCAATAAATATTGATGCATTTACTATTTTAATCAAATAAAATGAAATTTAATTGGAATTTCTATATTAAAAATAAAATGTGTATTCTGTATGCGTTATCATGTGATATACTTCCAACTTTTTCTGCGACGGCACTAAAATTGCATTATCCCGATTTTCCACGGGTTTGTCGATACCGTGTTTCGAGTCTATTTTTATTTTCGAGTTTGGTCTTCTTCTTTTTCCGTGGTTTCGATCATGCTCTTCAATCTTTTATTCTGCAATAAAAGAATCATACTTTTGCAACATGTAAAACTTAATTTTAATAATATTTTTATTTGCTATATGCATGAACACATGTCTTTAACTGAAGCCGATTATTTTGACGGTTTACATTCTTATATTGCTGACACAGAGAGGAAGAAATATTCTTCATTCTTTGCTTCTTCTTTTTTTCTTCCTATTGATATTATTTAAAAATTTTTGGGACGCAAGACAAGTTTTCTGTTGTGGATCTTTTGTGTGGTTGTCTTTAAGAAAGACATACTCTTTACAATCTTGTGCTTTAAAAATTATTTTTAATGATAGTTAATGACATAGTTCACAGTTTTATTGTTATTAATTGTCTCTTTTTTTGTACATATTGAAACTCATTTATAAATAAACTATTCGCATTTACCTGTCTTTGTCATTTGCATTACATGGTAAGAATTTGGAAACAGTTGCAATAATTTTAACAGATCTGACATATTGCTGATAGTTCGGACCATCTATTATCAATTTTCGTTTTGCAATATACCTGTTCACAATTAATAAATGTCAATAAAAGTTATGTTACTTCATTTGATGCATAATATACAATAAAAGACATTATATGGTATTTCAATATTATGTTATTTAATATTATGTTAACAATATTGAATGTAATAATTCTATAAGATATTTACAGTAAATGACATATTATTTTCTAATTTAAGATAAACACGTGTTTCCTTTAAATCCTCAGTTCATTCGTTAAAAATGATTACCATAGGAAGCACACAATCCAATATTCCGAAGGTAATGATATCATATTTATCATTTATATTATATTGTAATTATTATTGTAATTATTTTCATTAAGAAATTTCTCGTCGAAATTGTGAACAGAATTATAATGCCTTTATCTTTGAATGCTATTAGCGCTTGTTAATATATTGTAAGTTGAACCGATCTAATACCAGCACGTCGGCTTACCGACGTGACTACAGCATTTTCGTGGCTCTGGTAAGGCCCACCGAAGGGGAGGGCATGCGCGCGACTATGCTGCCTGCATGCGAATCAGTTGTGTTACTCGCCATTTTGCCGTTGTGTGTGTGCGATCATCCTTTCGTGTTCACGTGCGTGATCGGTGCGCAAGCCGGTTTTTCGATATTATACGACGCGAGTTGTAATGTATTTACGATACATTAAAGTATTTTCACAAAGTAAACTGCCTCATTTATTACGCGCTGCCGAATCACATTGGGCATGGTCACAGAACATAGATCGCCGACAAGTCACAGGGCACGAGACAAGTCTCACGAAGAAAAAACAGCGTTCCGCAATAAGGACAACACGATCCTTTCCCTAACAGATGCAATATTTGTCTTTTTCTTTGAAACCTTTTTCTGTTGAATTGAAGGCTCAAGGAAAATATAGAGAATAGCTCCATTTTTAGCATTGGCTTTTTTCTTGGAAGCCAAAATATTGTGCCATCCGTTAATTTATGCACGAATTCCCTGTTGATATCGTCTTCATTGAAGCATTCATACACTCTGTGCTCTTTGGTAAGTATTTTCCTATTAAGCCAAACTCCAAATTTGGAGCATTTGAAGCTACAAATATTGAAACTTATATAATTGTAAATGTAAATATTAGAGGTCTCGGTCAGAAATGTGTTTTACAATACAAATGATACATATGATTTGTTCTTTTTAGCTGAATTTCTTGCACGTTTATTTTTCTTCCTTTTCTTTCCATGTTGCAGAGAAAAAGAGAAAAGATGAACCGTGCAAGAAGTTAAAACCAAAAAAAACAAGCTTCTATTATCATTCTACACATTATGTGGGTCTTAAGTCATGAAAAATTAACCAATCATAATCAAATATGAAAAGAATAATCGACTGATTGGTCAATTTTCTACGACTTAAGATCCTACCATCGCTATGACTTCTGTTGTAGGTCCTGCATTTACATGTAATACATATAGAGACTCTAATAAATATTATTTTATATTTACATTAGTCAATATATATATATATGTATATATATATTTTCTCTTACGCAGTGCAAATAGACTATAACTTTTTCCATCATATTTCGATTTATTTAATTAGAAACCATACAGTAAGACATATTTGGATAAAATATCTAAAAAAATATTACTAATAAAATATTATTCGACTAACACGAAGGAATAAAATCGAATTTGATTTTCAGAAAATTGGTAGTCTTTAGGCTTGTCTGCATAGAAATCGTAGACAATTGTAAAAAGACCAATTGTAATCAAATATAAAGAGAAAATTCGATTAGAATCG
Organism: Acromyrmex echinatior; assembly: GCF_000204515.1. The sequence continues at coordinate 437,864 of NW_011627357.1, read as the reverse complement.
ATCAATTTCCTACAATTTGAAGTCCTACAATTTTTATCTACAACTATTACAATGACCTTTGGGGTCATTCGACGTGTTTTTGCATGAAATGAACGAATGTAGCAGAAAAAAAGTATCGCTCTGCCCCGTTGCGCGGAAGCACGCATATAAACGAAAGTTAAAATTGTAATTTGTGTAAGATAGCACCTTTAGGGACTTCGCACAATAAAAGGAACAGAGAACAGAGAATAAGAATTTCAACCTATCAAAAATCATATAATACACAGTTTCTGATAGGTTGGAATTCTTATTCTTTGTTGTTCCTTTTATTGTGCGAAGCTCCTTATACTCGTATTCATAGTCAGGACTTATATTTAAGGCTTCCTTAAATTTATCTTTAGATACTCTACGAATTATTTCATTGGCTACTGAGCATCTAAAGATAAATTTAAGGAAGCCTTAAGTACAAGGTCTGACTATGAATACGGGCATTAGTCGTGAAATAGAGATTTTGTTTTCGCATTTCGTAACTGGCAGCGTTATGAACAATCCACCATCGCATTGGCTGTGCTTTGCGATTGGTTCGTGGCCAATACCTTCACCTCTGACCTCATACTCTGCTAGTCTAAATAAAGATTCGACTTTGGACGATCAGCGACAGAAAGAATTTTGATAAAGAATTTAGCGGCAAAAAATTGGAAGCGGAACTGGAAAGGTTCTTTGGCTTCTGCTAAGAGAGCGTTAATCGGAGTGGAAATCCGATAGCCCAGACAAAAACGAATCGCATAATTTTGAATAACTTCTTATTTCGAGAACGCGAAGCCAAATACAAGGCTACTATATTTAATGAAGGCTCTAAGCATAGATAGGCCTCTTAGGAGCGCTCCGGGATACTCCCGATAGGAGCGCTCACCCTCAGCTTCTCCTTAGCTGAGGGTGAGCGCTCTACCATGTATTCCTAATTGCGGACAAAACTTAGTGTAGTATTATTTTTTGGCTTTAATAGACTGCTGCGGGTTGGCAATCAGTATGCGGCGCCTCATTGTCTCGAATATCATTCGCTGGTCACGAGACATATACGTGGAGCATGTACCTGGCTCCTTCCCGTTCCTCTGGGGATCATCTCGTGACACCGCCGAAAGCAGTTCGACGCTGGCTCACTGAAAGAATTGCACAGGACGCGGCGCGTCGCGGCTCGAATGGTATGAGTGGCGTAATTTATTATGTCTTTGTCTTGGCCTCCCCTCCTTTTTAAACCAAGCAGGAGAGAGTGATCCAATGTCCAATTATTTTATTTGTTTCTCTTGTTGTGGTCTGGGCGCTACTCGCCCATGTGATATATATTTTTGTTTTTTTACTCTTATATTTTTCTTTTTTTTATTTATTTAATTTTTATTTTAAGCATGACTGTTGGACGGGCCCCTCTCTGCTAGTTTTAATTATATATATTTATTTCCGTGTATACTTTTGTATCATTTTATTTTCTTTTAGCTATGTTATTTTTATCTCATTTCTATTCTCCTTTTCTTCTTTTTTTTTTCTTTCTTTTTCTTTTTAAGTACTTTTGTACTCTATTTCTTTTAGCTTTTTATATATTTTAACTATTTATTTCTCTGTGAGATCTGACTGTTGGAGTATGAATGCCATGTTAAACCATATTGTATTTTATTCGAATGTGTATGTGCGCGATTTACCTATTTTAATTTATTTCATATAATTTATTGCCGCGCGCGCTCCTCCGAGACTTTTATTCTTTGACGATACTGCTGTGATATCCCGGAGGAGCCCAAATACTTTGATGATATATCTCCCCGTGTGCTGAGGAGATCAATATGTGATATTTTTTTTGCGCAGGCTGGGGGGGCTTGCCCCTCAGCCTTTTAGTCTTAATTGCGGAGAGGAGGGGGGGCTTTTATCCCCCGCAATGTATATATATATTTTTTAGCGCGCGGCTTAGCCGCTTTTAATTGTATCACCCCAGAGGGGGAATGTCCCTCTGAGGAAAAAGATTGATGAATAAAGTGAGCTAATCTGTTATTTTTTAGCTTTGATAGACGTACTATGGTGCGTTCATCACAGAAAAATACACAATATGATGCAATGCGTAATACGCAGCACGCAAGCGCAGTCTCCGCAAATGAGAAAGCCCAGCACAAGAGCTCGTACTAGAATGATGTAGCACTATGAGTATGTTTTCTTCTTGCTCTGTGACCTCTTGCGCATGCGTTTATTCACTATTCCATATAATAAAGTGCATAAAATTTAAAATCAAATTAAAAAATAAATGTTACTCGTGCAATGTTTCTATTATACATAGTGTTCTATTTTATATAAATAAATTATAACCCATGTGGACAGTGGAGTGTAGACGGTAACGCTTAAGTTCGAGACGGTGTAGTCGTTCCGAACAATATAAAATAACATATCTTAGCCACTTGGCGCCTAACCGTCTAGAAGTTACAACCTAGACAGTGGTCTAGTTTCCACCTAGGGTTTAATCCGGATCAGAATGTAAGAACCACAGTCCAGTATTCCAACCAACCACAGTCGAGTATTCCCCTGTTACAGTCGAACGACAGTAGAATGCACGACTGTAGTTGGTTGGTTCTTACTTAATTCTGATCCGAATTAAATCTTCGGTGGAAACTAGGCCAGTGTCCGCTTGGAATATTCCTATGAATACGAGTATAAAGGGCTCCGCACAATAAAAGGAACAGAGAACAGAAAATAAGAATTTCAACCTATCAGAAACTGTATATTCTACACAATATATTATTTCTGATAGATTGAAATTCTTATTCTTTGTTCTCTGTTTTCTGTTCCTTTTATTGTGCGGAACCCCTTATAGTTCTGAATATGGCGGACAATTTCCAATCTCGTGAATATTTCCATTGAGGATTCCGAGGTTCTCTAGTATGATTGATCGATTCGTTTGTTGCTCATTGCTTATGCTTTGTTTACACATGACTTCTCTCATGCGTAGGAGGTTTGTATGCACGCATTTTGATCAAGCGCCGGTTTGGTTTATACCAGTTTATACATAAAGAAGAGAGAGGTATAACAAATATATCTATATATATTCGTATAAAAAAAAACATTGTTTCAATATTTATACAGGACAATGAACATATGGCCCGAGTTATTAATTAATTTTGTCTTATTTTCTTGGAACCATCTTTTCGAATAAATGAATAAAGAGAATAACGAATGTTTTTGTAAATGTTGTATGGACGCTTCCCATAAAAAAAAATTATACGTGATATTGTTTTTGAATCGGTGCATAATTTTCGAAGATGTAAATGTATTAAAGATCAATTTAGTATCGTTTATTAAGCTTTCGAATTTAAGCTTTCCTTTCAAAACTCATAATTTTCAGTTTTTTTTTAATTTCTTCAAATTTCCTGTTAGCTCCTTGGACTTCCCAACTTTCTTTCGAAAGAAAAAAAGTGCTATAACTAAAAATGACGTTTTTTATCTTTTATTAATATTGCACTTTGAGCATGTCTTGAGCACCCAGTATATTCCTATATACGGTAGGCTCAAAACGAGCTAATGTCCGAACGGGCGGAACGGGTTATGTTGGAGTTGGAGACAAGAGACAGGTGTGCGCACGATAGACGTTTCTTCTTTTCCGTAAGGAAACCCAAAAACGTGCATTATCAGAGCATTATACGTTGCGTGCTGCTATAAGATCCTTAATTAAGACAAACAGGACGAAGTTTCACGGCGACGACAAGGCAATGTTGTCGCGACAAGCATTCGTCGACTGCGACCTCGAAGAAGGCTAAATGTAAAAAATTATGTATGTTAATGTTCACTGAGTAATTTTATCGGCCAGTTCATTATAGTAGTAGTATCTTTTTAGCACTCTTTAAAATAATTATTTTATGTTACTAACAGCAGTTACATTGTAGCTATATATTTAAGTGTATATTTGAAGATAGTAAACATATTTTTAATTTTTTTATAAAACTAATCGACGTTTGTGATCCTTCTTTCAATATTTAATTATTTTCCAACTACATGGACATAATTCTGTACTACTCAATTTGATTATTAGTTATTATTACTGTCTATGTAGCGAAATTATTTTGGGATTAAGTGCTATATTGAAGAAAACATTAGAGTTATAGTTAAGTTATTAAAATAGCAGAATGTTTGTGTGACTATATGTTTTAATTAAAAATAAATTAATACATGCAAATATATATATAATAATATTTTTGAAATGTCAAGGTTTACAGCTATTGATCAGTTTTTAAATCTTGTCTATCTGGTGACTCACCATTAATTATCAGTATAAACATACATATTAATTTTGATAATTATCAAAAAATAATTGCAAGATTAAAAGAATCTTCTATATCTTTGAAATAAGTTGAGATAAGCATATTGAATCTTTATGTAACAAGTTATAACTTATGTTTCGACTGTTGCTTCTAGATAATATTCATTTTTATTTTCTACCAATGGATATCATCATGTAGAATGTAGAAGCAGAAAAGGAGAAGATGACACCGCATTTTACAACGCTAACTCCAGTGCGGAAGCGATGTGTAATCGTGCTGGTGCTAGTTTTAGTTCCATGCGTGATTCTGAATCTGCTGACGCCGTCAGACATGCGTGAGGAAGCCGTACTACAGAACAGCATCGCTGAGTTGCAGGCCAAGCTGGAGCATTTGCATGCCAAATACATTAGCAGTCAGGAAGAAATAAATTTGCTGTCGCATCAGTTGCTACAGCTGATTGAGAGCAATCACATTCTACCAGATCTGCAGTTGCTCATTAACAACGGCACTTCGAACGTCACCAATATCAAACTGCCTTCGATCTACAATTTTCTACCACATTTTCTTAATGATCCGAATAGTCTGCGTCCTGCATTTGTACAGAGCAAAGGTAGATCAGGAGTAAGCATGGTGTTGGGAGTACCGACGGTAAAACGCGAGGTTCAATCTTATCTTATGGCGACTTTGAAAAATCTGCTGGATCGTATGAATACCGCAGAGATCGCTGACACACTCATCATCGTTTTAGTAGCCGAAGTAAGTAGAATCGCTAATTACTAACAAGCATAAAATTATTCGTGATTGGGACATTAAACTGATGAATTAATAAAACTATATTATATATAGGGTCCCAAAATTTGCAAATCAAAATACTAGCAAAAATATTCCAAAAACAAAGTTAAAATTTGTTATTTCAACAAATAATTTTTGAGATATCAAGGTGTAAAGCTATTGATCAATTATAAATCTTGTCTGTTTGTAAGTTATTAATTATCAGTATGCGATTCTGTAATTGTTGAAAATCGTTAAATTATCCTTATATTTAAAAAATTACTGCTTGAAATGAAAAATAGCAAATACATTTGAATTTTTTATTTTTTATCTAATTTTTGAAATCTTTCTATTCCATATATATATAATTTTTTTTTTACAGACAGACATTGATTACGTGACATATGTGGCGAAACAAATTGAAGTTCAGTAAGTTCACGAATTCATATTTATCTTATTCATTCTTGTGTCTATATCAATACGGATTTCTTTTATAACAGAACTTTTTATTTTAGATTTCCGAACGAATGCGAAGCTGGCGTGATCGATGTGATATCACCATCATTATCCTATTATCCTAATTTATCAAAATTACGCGACACTCTCGGCGACGATCATCAACGTGTCATTTGGCGATCCAAGCAGAATCTCGATTTTGCTTTCCTTATGTCCTATGCCCAAACTAAGGGCACATTTTATGTACAATTAGAAGATGATATTTTAGCTAAGAAGAATTTTATAACTACCATGAAATCTTTTGCGTTACAAAAGATAGGTACAAAGGAAAATTGGTTCGTTCTCGATTTCTGTCAGCTCGGTTTTATCGGTATGGCATTGTTGTATATTGCACAGATAATATAGACATTAAAGAAATATTTTAAGTTCTATTGGAAATTGTAGGAAAACTGTTCAAATGTGTGGAACTTCCTTGGTTGATTCAATTCTTTTTAATGTTCTATAATGATAAGCCTGTTGATTGGTTATTGGACCATTTGATATCGACAAAAGTCTGCAGTCTTGACATGGACCACGTTAGTATAAATAATAATAATTACACATTTAATAGAGAATATTAATTTTTTAAAAAGAAATTTTTGTTACGGCAGAAACATTGTAAAATGGCTAAAGCAGAATTATGGGTACATTACAAACCTTCTCTTTTTCAACACATAGGGACGCATTCCTCCTTAAAAGGAAAAGTGCAGAAACTTAAAGTAATTTCAGATATATTTATTCTTAAAAAAGTGAGATACAATTATGACAATATAAACTAATGTCTAAATTATGTTTACAGGACAAACAATTTGGCAAGATAACACTATTTTACGCTCATGAGAATCCTGAGGCAACTGTGGAGACTCAAATCAAGCCTTACAAACAGTATACATTGCAAAAAGCATACAAGGGCGAGTCATTCTTTTGGGGCTTGCTACCTCAACCGGGAGACCACTTAAAGTTTAAATTTTCGCATCCTATTTTTATAAAAAAGTAAGTTGCAAGTAGTACAATTGAACATTTTATTTTGAAAAATCATTTCATTATTTTGTGTGTAGGTACTTATTCAGGAGCGGAAATCCTGAACATCCTTCTGATAGATTTTACAATACGACCGTGGAAGTATTAGTCGAAATGTCTCCATTATTAGATAGAAATAGCAACGATGTGACGGAAGATGGTTATGTTATTATAGGTAATAAAAAATTCTATACATGTATCTCATAATTTAATAATTCGAGAAAATGTTAAAGAATATATTGTGTATGACACAGGTAAGTTTGATGTACTTGGTGTTGCCGAAGGGACCGTAGATCGAGGACTGGGTAAGGTTTCGGTACTTCGTTTAACTATACATAGTGAAAGTGAAAACTGGGCCATTCTATCTGAGGTAAAAAAAATCTTTATAATAGATTCAAAATTATAATATTAAATCTCTCCTGTGCTCTAAAAATATAATTTTTTGCTTAGATTCATATAATAGAAGATCAGCCTAGCTGATTAAAGGATGAAGATTCTCAAGTGATCTGTCGGTACCACTTGCATGGTTAGCATAAGCGACTGATTATTTTATAAATGTTTCTTAATAATTTATATATTTTTTTATTTTGCTGTCATATGTATTTAAATGGATCAGTTAATTCAATGCCGTCCATTACAAAAGAGAAAATATGTTTTAATGAATATGTTTAATATAATCAAAGCCGACTTTTAGGTCGAGCATTTTAATGGTCGAGCTTTTTTTTTAGTACACATGGCGCTTGTTAAAGTGCAAAAATCAGGTAGTAATGTAATAAATTTGCTTCTGATATTCACACTTTTGCGAATATCCGTTTTACAAGTGTATACAATGGCACACTGTTGAGTTTAGAACTATATAGCGTAAGTGTTTCTTGCTTTTTGTAAGATTGTATTTTAGTTCGGAATTTAACTGACTTGTACCTGTTGTTCGCGCGTCTCGACTCGCTCTCGATTAGAATCCGATCAAAACTTTTGTTGACAACCGAAACACTCGGCTACATGTCAATTTCAGCCGAAACCAAAATTAAAAAATAGGAATCCTATAAAGGCCATATGTATAAATATACCTTTATATTATATATTTTTTCTTCATAAATATCATAATTTATTGAAATAATAATTAAATTTCGGCCGAAATCGAACATCAAAATTTCGATTGTGTGTCAATTTTGGCCAAAGAAGTACTTCTTCTTCATAAGTACTTCTTTATATAAATATTATAATTTAATTATTGAAACAATAATTACATATATTAAAATTAATATTTATGAAGAGTTATATGGTTTCAGTCGAAACTGACACAAGTAATAAGTGTTCGTTTTCAGTTTCAGTAAAAGTTTCAGTCGGATTCTATTCTCGATGTTCGCTACTAATTCAATCACGTGTGAATCCTTGGCATATAAAGCTTATGGTTCACATTCAGATGAATATGATCCTTCAATTCGCATTGTATATTATTGTCAAACATGCGACGCGAGGATATCGATTCAGATGTTTGTTCGATGAACAAATAGTGATACGAAGACTATATTCTTCTAATGTATGAACAGTTATTTATTTCGTGTAGTTTTCTTTATATATGTACATATGTCTGTCTGTATACTCCTATATATAACAATAATAATAAAAATATATTTTTGTGACAAATGTTATATGTATATCACAAAATTAATAATATATATATTTTATCTTACAGTCTGTATACAGAGATTAACTCGAAAGATTAAAAAAAGAATATTCTTATTGTTAATAATTATTTAAAATGGCAAGTTTGAGATTCATTAAAAATAATGCTTCGATCAAATGTCTAGTTTACATTCTCAAAGAAACTAACGCTCTGTACGGTTTAGGACCAGCCGTGGCACCATCTACAAAGTCTTGCGTGGTTGGTCGTGGCTCACCAGGTATCACCGAGAAGTTGAATGCATGTAGCAGCGTGGCTATTATGATGAAAATGTTGTTTCTAGCTAATGTTTCTCCCATGCAATGGTGTCTACCTGTAAGTTGTAAATTATTCACATTTGGAATTAAGCTTATGATTGTGCTTAGGTTTTATATATTGGGATAAACTTAATTCCTACCGTTTTTTCGTCTCTAAAATTGATTTGTTTCAAAGGGAAGATGAATGAATACCTTAATCAAAATAATTTCCTTCATTTTCTACCATTTTTTCTCATCTCTCCGGCAACAGGATAATCCCACGACGGTAGAACGCAGTGTCTTTCGAGGTGATTCATTCATCCATCCATTTTTAGACTTCTTCATAACTGGAGAAGTGTGTGTTCGTAAGTGCGCGTTGCATCGACTGTAAGAGATGATAATTCGACGGTGTCAAGTCTAGAGAGTACGTTGGATTCGGGAGAATTTCCCATTCAAGTTGTAGAAGTGGCTGCGTTCAGCAGAACACAACAGTTTTGCAATCGTTTTATGATTCTCTAAGATTGGATCATTCCTCTTGATCTAAAAGCATAACCCAAGCACGAAGAAAACTTCTAACAGTTGCAAAATAAATATTCTGCTGAATGCAGCCAGTGTGCTTCACACACGCTTTTCACAACACGTGATTGAGTGTTATCATGTAACAAAATGACTTTGTGTCGATTGTCGACTATAGATGATCTTTTTTGCATCAACTCGTTACTCAATCGGCATAATTACTGTTGGTAGCGATCAGTTGTAATAATTTAATTTGGATGCAATAGCTCGTAATACAGCACACCTCCTGGTCTCATCAAATGCAGAGTAAGATTTTAGGTCTGCGAATATTCTTCGGCATTGAAGTGGATGGTTGGCCGAAGCTCATCCCTAATTTCCTCCGTTTGGGATTATCAAAATAAATCCATTTTTCATTGTCAGTCACGATGCGCCACAAAAAACTCTTTTTTTCTTTGCCTGGCAAATAAAGAAATTGCGATAGACAAACGATTCAAAATGGATTTATTTTTTGACATCTCATGTGATAGCCATCTCCCTTATGAATTTTTCTCATGGCATGCAAGCCTTTTGAGATGGTCATTGGATAACATTTAACGTTATCGACAACTCTAAAAACGTTTGACTTGGATTCTCATCGAGTAATTCTTGCAGCTCGACATCCTCAAATTTTTTCGGCTGTCCGGTACGTTCTTTGCCTCTCACATCTCTCACCTTTCACATTGTTTTGGAAGCGTTCAAACCAAATTATACACTCTTTTCGATGGAGTTTCATCATCATACACTTCGGATAATAGGCGATGCGCTTCAGCTTCTTTCTTGAGATCGAAGTAGTGAAGAAACACATGTCGAAAAAACAGCTTATTGCGGTTCATTTTCAATCGATTAGAAAATCTCTTTAACGTCGAGAAATCTAATCTGAATCACTTTTAGCGATATCTAAACTACAAAAGACATACGACTTCGTTGAAACTCGCTAGGGTTTCAATACTCTCTAGTAGCGAGCTGCAGGAATTAAGTTTACCATCTAATATGAGTTTTATAGTAGTGTATGTATATATGTATGTATGCATGTACGTATGTATGTGTGCATATATATATAGACATCAACATACATATATACATACACAGGATGTTTCCTCTAACTTGACTATAAATCTCCATTGTTTTTAATGATATGAGAAAATATCAAAGGAGAAAATTATTTGATTCAAAGGGACACATACTATGATGAAAATTTTTCTTAACGTCAAATTTTTTGAGATTTCAAAGTCACTTCCACTTTTTTAAATGGAATTATATGATTTTTTTTTCATAATATAATTCCTCTAATTATTCTTATAATTAAAAGTATTAAGATAGTGATATCAAAAAATCAATAGTTTACGAAATATATATTTTATACTTTATTTTAGCATATTAACATAAAATGTTAATGATATCAAAAAATCAATAGTTTACGAGATACATATTTTATACTTTTTATTCTGGCATATTGATATAAAATGTTAAATAACTCGTAAACTATTGATTTTTTTATAATCGTACCTCAATACTTTTTTGAACAGAATAATGAGATGAATCAATTGGTGGAAAGAAAACACATAGTTGTTTTAAAAAAATATGTATGTAAAATGAATTTTTTAAAATAAGTAACTGTATAAAATAAAACAAAATCGATTTTCTTTCCACCAATTTCGTATTTTCTTGTATCATTAAAAACAAGAGGAGATATTTTAGATTTTAGATGATCAAGTTAGAAGAAACACCCTGTATATAGAGAAGGAGAAAACATACCCATGCCGAAAGGAAAAAATTTTTCTGACGTAATGATATTGCCATTATTATCAAGGAATCTCTCTGGCCGAAAGTCTTCTGGATCATCCCAGGTTTCGTCCATGAGTATTCCATTGAAATTTGCAACGAGCATTGTGTCCTGCAAATGACGATATGCACATTTTTATGTTACTTATAACAACCATTCGTATTTTTGTATTTTATTAATTTATAAAATGTTAAATCTTTTACAATGTTACCTTTGGTATCTTATGACCGACGATAGAAATATCTTTTAACGCTCTATGTGGGACGCTCAAAGTGCGGCCAACGAATACTCTTAAGGACTCCATCACAATGGCTTCAACATATGGCATTCTAAAAAATAAGAATATAATTAATATTCGAATAATTCTTGTTTGCGATTAATTCTTCTTCAGTTATAGATATGCGAGAGTGATTACAATGATGTTTACTTTGGTTTGTCAGCCAATATGGGAAATCTATTACGCTCAGTAACTCTATCTATTTCTTCGTGCGCCTTTCTTTGAATCTGCGGATTCAATATTAGATTTAAAAATCCGAAGCTAAGCACTTTCGAAGTTGTCTCGGAGCCCGCTATGAAGAGATCTAAACAGATCGCCAATAACTGAGACTCTGAAATTATTTTATTATATAAAATTATTATTTAGTGGCAATAATAATATATTTGTAAATTGTATGCTTTCAAGTACCAGAAAATGTATCGCTACAATTTTTCGAATTTAGCACAGTCAGGTAAACATCCATTAAATCTCGCGGTGCGTTTGATACAAATGTGTTTTTATGATTACACAATTCTTTCTAAAATAGAAATTATTCATTTTCAATAAATTGTTTAATTAAATAATATATCAAAAGGCTCAATGAAAATAAAATAAGAATATAAAAGAGGGCTATGAGCCTAAAAATGAATACTTTTAGATAGTTAAATCATACAAACAAAAACAGACGTTTCGTAACAAAAAGTTGATTATAAAACTCTTAACAATAACTTAAAATAGGTAAAAAATATATAATAAATTATAAATCGAGATAAAGTATTAAAAAATTATTAAATTACTGATAAAAACCTAATCGCAACTGTTGTATATAAGAAGTATTGGTGCAACCAGTATTAGATCGATTATAAAATACGTGATATTCTTTAAAAGCATCTAGTCAAAAATAAAATATCGTATTTAATTCCAAGTGTATCAATTATCATAATAGGTTTCTCGTAATGTATAATAATCTTAATTACAGTCTGTTCGATAAAAGAATAGTTGCGATTACTCGTAGTCGGTAAAAGACGTACTTCTAATCTTTTTTTGCGTGAAAAATCCGATAACCATTGGCACCAATTGATATATATATATAATAGTTCAACATCTTAACATTCAGACCGCAGTAGCGTTTCGTATTTAAGATAATGTATTTAATCTTTTTTGTACTAATAGGTATCACTTTTGTACATAATGCTTTATTAGCCATAGTGTCAGTTATCGTTTGATAATATGACACACACACACACACGCAAGAATCTCCAAATGCAATTTAAGTATACCTCGGAGATGCCAATCCATTATAGACACCGGTGGTGACTGGACCCATTATTAATGTAATTGCATTTTAACCCTAATTCTATAGAATATAATCATTATTATTTAAATGCTAATAAATAAATTTTTCTTTTATATAGATCAACCACGCTCTTATCGGATAAACTGTATTACAAGCAGAGAATGTAGTAAAAAAATTAATAAAAAATTGTATATAATTAATTGAAGCAATCATACGATAAAACTCAAAAAGTGTTATTTTCAGTTTTATTGCATGACTGCTTCACTTAATACAATTTGTTGTCAATTTTTTATTACATTTTCCGCTTGTAATAATTAAGATTATTATACGAAACCTATTATAATAATTGATACACTTGGAATTAAATACGATTTTTTACTAGATATTTTTGAAGAATATCACGTATTTTATAATTGATTTAATACTCTATTTAATTACTGGTTGGACCACTTTTTGTATACAATAGTTGCGATTAATTAGGTTTTTATCAGTGATTTAATAATTTTTTAATACTTTAGACCTCAATTTATAATTCATTATATATTTTTTACATATTTAAGTTATTGTTAAGAAAGATTTTATAACCGACTTCTTGTTATTACATTGAAAATGACCCGATCGGGTATGAAATGTCTGTTTTTGTATGATTAACTATCTAAATTAAAAATATTTTTAGGCTCATAGCTCTCTTTTATATTCTTATTCAATAATTATCTTCGAACATCCCGACACTTGTTCGTAAAACGATCTAATGATACATCGATAATACATGTCCATTCACTTTTATAAATGCCCAAAGTTCCCGATGTGTTTCTACAAATGCTTTATAACCGGACATTTCCGGCGCGATAAAACGTAGCAATGGAAAGTGACCGAAAGGAGCGCCGATCATATCGATTTCAATCAAAAGCTTTGTGAGGATTCGTTGTAAGTGCGTAAGTTCCTTGTCGCCAGGATCATATCTATAAAAAACAGAAATTATCAACGTTAACAATAAATTCTTTATATATTCCTTAAATTTTATCTATTAGCGGAAGGATAGGAATAATCCGCGTGATCGATATGAACCTTCTACCAGCCATCATCCTCCAAAGGGAATTCAATACAGTCACACCAAAGGCATCGTCCATCGATATGATCATTCCTGCAGATTGAGAGACTTTTCTGACTTCCGCGTATGCTTCGGCCTTCATATACAAGTCCGCCACTGTACGAGGTTTAGAGATTTTATCCTCGAGTACATGAAATTCGTCACATATATTCAATTCATTCGGTTTGTTTTTTGAATCTTTCTGCAATTTGTATATCTGACCAATATTGTTATTATTTATCGTTGTCATTTTTCGTGTATCAGCAGTTTCATAATTATAGCGGTTTTTAAGCATTTTCTTGAAATGTTCTACCAGCTTTAATGCTTCATCCTCGATGATTGTGAGCATGCTGGTACGACCAAAGCCAAAGTCTCGCAAATGTCGTATGACGAAACGCCGTTGTTCCACCCATAGTTTGTCATCTGCTATGAGGATACCTGATCACAAGTTATTATATAATTATCTCACAAAATTCAACATGTATTTTTATTTGTTTTCTGAACAGATAGTTTACCCTGTATGACACCCCAAGTTCTGGCTTTATAAAATGGTCCGTTTGGTCTGCCGTCACAATCCTTGTTGGTCAGCATTGCTCTTATACTTTCTAAATCATTCATAATGACAATACGGTCCTGACCGATCTTCAGGCCCACCACAGGACCGTATTTCTTACAAAGCATCGAACAAGTCTTGAAGAGATATCCAGTTTCTTGACGGATACGTGCTATTTCCCATGCACAGCCCAGAATGGGCCACCATCTTGGACCTGAAGATAATAAAAAAATATTAGTTATATAAAATAACAAGAAAAAAAGGATTTTTAACAAGACTCGACTTTTACCTGGTGGATATCCTTTTGGTTTTTGACAGCTTAAATAAAGCAATAACAGTATGATTATTGCCAGTATCGTCGCTGTGACGAGCATCTCATAAATCTAATCTGTAACATGTAATATTCATAACGTAATAAATATTAAAAGGAGATAAAAATAATACGCAAAATATTCTTTTTAAATTTTTGTATTACATGTATGTTACATATATGTGTGAGCGCGCGCGCGCGCGTGTGTGTGTGTGTGTGTGTGCGCGCACATGCATACATATTAAAAATACACAGAATTTACGTAATGTTAACATGTGCGTTTTCTATTTAGCAATGTTAGCTTTAAAAAATAAAGATAAGATAAAAGATAAAGATAAGATAACATAAAAGAAGCAAAGAAAAACCTAATAATTGTGAAACATCTGTTTTATAAAAAGTATAAATTTCAAGGAAATATGTTTTCTCTCAATTTTTTTCGCCTACTTTTACTAGACATTAAGTTCGTGCAATCGGTATTTATATCGGTATTTTGTATTCCCGGTCGGATATGCGCACACATTGATACAAATGCACGAACAAGTATGCGTACAATAAACGAGTTTCTGAGAGAAAAGTGAAACACTTGTACTCTCGTAAGAGAAAGTCGCACACGGAAGAATCGCCACATTACTTGCGCAAATGCGCCGTCACCCTTATTATCCCACAAGTTGTGTAATCGAAGCATATTTTAGCACTTTTATTTTTAAAGTACTCATCGTCGCTTTCGAATTCCTATTTCAACTTCATTCACTTTGGAATTCAAGCTGGCATCTCTTGATGCATTCGAAGAATCACAACGTGTACGATGCACTGATTCGAATTATTACAAACATTTGCATACATTTCAATTTATGTATTTTACATTTGTATACATATATGCTATTTGTAAATTATATCTAAATTGCGATCTCTTTTTATCAAATTGTTAATTGTTTTAAAGATTAATTGAAATATATAAAACGCATTGTGATTTGAATTATTATAAATACTTGCACACAGTTCAATTTACTTATTTTATTTGAAAATTATATTTAAAAGTTGCAATTATTTTTTCGAAGATTAATTAAGGTATAACACGTATATTATTTTCTTTTACTTTTACAATATTACATGTATCAGGTAAGGTTTAAAAAGAAAAACATAAAATGTTTTTTAATGTCAATATCTTTAAATTAATAACTTAAAATTTTTGATTAGTATTTGAAATATAATAATGGAATTTGATTAATATTTTTATGTCTTTATAACACTTATTCTTTTCACACAATAATACATTTTATTGATTATAAAAATCGTTAAATTAATAAATATTTCATACATCGAACAAATAAATAAAGCTATACATTAAATCATTCTGCTAAGTGCACCGTAAGAGAAAAACTTTAAAAAAAATTGATGAGGAAGAATCGGCTCTTCCTTTTGCGAACTTTGAATTTACCTTGCCTTGCACTTGCGGAGAAATTTTCTCGTTCGTTGTATAAGCGGGACTGATCGACTGGACCAGTCTTCGGTCCGCTTTTAAATACCCCTCTTCATCACACACTTCTCATAAAATGAATGCTTTAGCATCAATGTAATGTATCAGCGAATCTTAAACTAATGTTGAAAACAGGAAAACCTTGATAAAAATCTGATACGCTACAATTCGGCGATATACAATTTAATACAGCAAATATAAATATTACTTTAAAATAATTGAAACCTTAATTAAAAAAAAAAGAATTCTGTGTATCATTTAGAATTATTTCATAATATTAATTTAAATGGCTATTCGAGTCGCGTTGGATGTTATTTGCGAACTTTTTCAATAAAATAATTTATTAATATAATAACTACAAACGTTTCGACCTTTTAAATTTGATTATCTTCAGTGATCTTGTTCTAATAAATTCTAATCAATATCTAATGTTTTATATTCGCAGTCTTTCTTATGCATATAACATTAAAATCAATCCGAGGAATATGTTCTTCAAATGTATAAATAGCAATATCCTTATTTTCATATTTTGTCAAATGATCTCTTGAAATTCATTCGAATGTCCAATTCAAGATTGTATGGCTCCTCAATCATTGTATCAAATTGAAACATAAAAAAAAAGGAGCATGAAACCACAGCACTGGATGTTGTTTGTGAATGATGTTGTTTTAATTCATTACATTAATAAAAAATCTTTAGACGTTTCAATCACAATCTGGCCATCTTCAGTAAAATCACAAATATTAGTAAAATGCAGAATACCAATCAAATCAATGTTTGATAATGGTTTGACTCGCTTTTTGAAAGGATAATTCGCTTGCTATGATCGCACTCTCCTTTATTGTTATAAACAAGGCTCGTACAGTAAATGATATGATTTCGTGCTTCATGATTATACATGCCAAGGATCAATATTTGATAGTGAGCATTTTTAATGTGAGCATCATCTATCGGAATAATCTTTTCTAATCTTTGTTGTTTCTAATCTTGTAATCTTTTCTATCGCTAATAAAATTCGAATTTTTTAATGATTAAATGAATAATGAAGTCGTTCCAATAATCAGGTGGCCTGCCCAAGGCCTTTCAGGGAACATAAATGACGCGGTACGCCCACTAACTTTCTCAGTGATTCATTTTTGGCAGGAAAATAAAATAACAACCTGTTTTTGTGCAATGACGGATTTATCGTCAAAACATTATTTTAATAATTCTAAGGCCTCACATTTACATAACAGTCACATTAAATTCAGCCGTCGTATAATATAATATGTATAAATGTGTTTTTTCATCTTGTGAAGGTGCATCGCACAACATTGTTGCAGCGCCAATTATCATATATGGCAAGTTATGTAGAACAAGAATTTCCAGATTTTATTTAAAAATTAAACTATCGTTATCTTCTAGTCAATTTTATGAGGATTGAATCGTTACCTATTTTACAAACAAAATGATGAATCAAGCACTTTCCTCACGCAGATGAAAATTCCGTCGCGACATGATGTATGATTATTTCAAAAGTGCTTGATTATATCGTATATGTTACCGTTATATATATATATAATATATATATATATATATATATATATGTCAAAAGTTTAGATTGTTCCAGAATTATTTTTAAGTATGAGAGAGATCTTTTCTTAGAAAAGGCAGATAAACATCAGGCAAACCTTCAGTGTCATTTTGCTTATTAATACTACTTATTTGATTTTTTATGTATATCATTTCAGAAATTCTTCTTTTAAATAATGATTGTTCTGTATCTAAAATTCTAATAGTATCCCAATCCAATTCGTGCATCTTATTCATTTGGTGAAACTACTGATATCTCAGAGATGAATCTTCTTATGTCAACCTTATGTTCTTTGATTCGAATTTTTAATTTCCTTTTTGTTTGGCCAACAGAGAAGACTCACATCTAGACAATTTATCTTATAAACCACAATGATCCTCATCACATACACGAACTTTTCCAGTTTTAATAAATCTATTAAGTTTATTTATAGGTTTGTAAGCAATATTAAAGCCCTAACTATGTGATAAATTTTTCTGATACTTTATTTAAATATAGTATTATAAAAAACTTTTTCTTTAAATTAGAATTAGAATCGTTTTCATTATTATTACACTCACTATTTTTATCTAAATTAGTTCTATTTTCTAAAATTTTAATTCTGTTTTTTATTGTTGAAAAAATGAATTCAAGAGGATAACCATTCATTAACAGAGTGTGAACTAGTCGAAATATTATAAGTCTGAAATATTTTTTTCTTGAAATTTTGGATAGGATAAAAACAATATTCTGTCTAATTGCCTGATGATTACACCCTTTTTATGCACTAATGGATGATTGATACAATATAATGCATTTGTTAGACTTTGAGATGAATTGCGATACCTTAAACGCCTTAAACCATTGATATTATAAAAAATTTCAAAGAGATTACGGCTAATGAACGACAATTTACTTACAATATTAATATTTACTTACAATATTAATATTTGCCCTGATAATTTTGAAACAAATTTTGCAATTATGAATATAAATGAACAATGGCTGATAAATCTTAGTGAGACGGAGATTCCAGAAAAAGCCAAATTTGTATTGCAATTAGGGCAGCAGTTTAATTTATCTAACAATGTCATCAGCAAAGAAAAGAATATGCTTGAGTTTATTAAACATATTTAGTGTAATCTTTTCAAAACTGATGATGAAATTTGTAAAACGGTAAGGAATGAAGCAATTCAAATCAATAGATAATTGCGAAATTAAATCTGCCGAAAATGATATCATACGAGAGGGGAGATAAAATGATTCATCTCGGAGAATCCTGAAATTCTAGTTACCAGAGCTGATAAAGGTAACACAACTGTAATTATAAATCGTGAAAGTTACAGAAGTAAAATGTATGAAATTCTCAATGACCAGAGCACATACAGTTTAGTAAATGAAGATTCCACTAATAAAATATTATAACGGAAATTAGCAATTTATTAAAAAATTGGAAAAACAAGGGATACATTGACTTAAACATGTATAAAAAATTGTATGTATCGGATGGCGAATTCTCAAGTTTCTATGGACTGTCAAAAATTCATAAAAAAGATCATCCGCTGAGAATAATAGTTAGTTGTATAAACAGTGCCTTTTATCTATTAGCGACTTTCTTAAAAGATATAGATAATAGTAATAAAAAAAATTTTAGGTATGTCAAAAATAGTTTTGATATTGTGAATAAGTTCAATGGAAGGGTAATTGATAATAATTTATTATATCATTTGATGTGATTTCGATGTACACGAACATTCCGACCGATTTAGTATTAAAGAGTATTGAACGTAGGTGGAACCTGATTGAAAATAAGACTTCGATTCCTATCCATGAGTTTGTAAAAGCAATTATGATTATAATTAACTCTACATTTTTTAAATTTGACAAAAAAATATTTAAACAGATTTTTGACGTGCCAATGGGCTCTCCATTGTCCTCTACACGAATATTGTTCTACAAGACTTAGAACAAGAAATTATTACGACCAATAATATTGTTTCGTCTTTTTATTTCCGTTATGTTGATGACATTGTATTGTTCATGCATAAAGATAAAGTTAGGAATGTCCTGGAATTTTTTAATTCGTATCATGAAAAATTAAGGTTTACAGTAGACTTTGGCGACGAAAATGGCATTAATTTTTTAGATGTTAAACTAATGAGACAAGAAAGAAGAATCTTCGATATTTATAAAAAATCTACTAATTCAGGAAGATATTTGAATTATTATTCGAATCATCCATTAGTGCATAAAAGCGGTGTAATCATCGGGCAATTAGACAGAATATTGTTTTTATTCCATCCAAAATTTCAAGAAAAAAATATTTCTTAGTTAATGAATACTCTGTTAATGAATGGTTATCCTCTTGAATTCATTTTTTCAACAATAAAAAACAGAATTAAAATTTTAGAAAATAGAACTAATTTAGATAAAAATATGATATGTATATATATATAATGATATACATAGATATACATATAATGAGTGTAATAATAATGAAAACGATTCTAATTCTAATTTAAAGAAAAAGTTTTTTATAATACCATATTTAAATAAAGTATCGGAAAAATTTATCACATAGGCTTTAATATTGCTTACAAACCTATAAATAAACTTAATAGATTTAAAACTGGAAAAGTTCGTGTTTGTAATGAGGACCATTGTAGTTTATAAGATAAATTGTCTAGATGTGAGTCTTCTTATGTTGGCCAAACAAAAAGGAAATTAAAAATTCGAATCAAAGAACATAAGGTTGACATAAGAAGATCCATCTCTGAGATGTCAGTAGTTTCACGCCACCAAATGAATGAGATGCACGAATTGGATTGGGATAATATTAGAATTTTAGATACAGAACAATCGTTATTTAAAAAAAGAATTTCTGAAATGATATACATAAAAAATCAAATAAGTAGTATTAATAAGCAAAGTGACACTGAAGGTTTGCCTGATGTTTATCTGCCTTTCCTAAGGAAAGATCTCTCTCATACTTAAAAATAATTCTGGAACAATCTAAACTTTTGACATATATATATATATATATATATATATATTATATATATATATAACGGTAACATATACGATATAATCAAGCACTTTTGAAATAATCATACATCATGTCACGACGGAATTTCCATCTGCGTGAGGAAAGTGCTTGATTCATTTTGTTTGTAAAATAGGTAACGATTCAATCCTCATAAAATTGATTAGAAGATAACGATAGTTTAATTTTTAAATAAAACCTGAAATTGTTGTTCTACATAACTTGCCATATGATAATTGGCGCTACAACAATGTTGTATGATGCACTTTCACAAGATGAAAGAACATATTCATATATATTTATATTATACGACGGTTGAATTTAATGTCAGATATACGTAAATTCTGCGTTTTATTAATATTTGATTGATGATTAGATTTTATTAAAGATGACAAATTGTGGCCGAAACGTCTAAAGATTTTTTAATATAATGAATTATTAAATTTTACACAATATCCAGTATTATAGTTTCATGCTCCTTTTTTTATGTTCGATTTATAAATCAAATTTGTTATTAGGTGTTGGAATTAATTCGTAGCGTTTTACAAGTGATGGGAAGTACTTTCATTAATGTATTTTTTAATGCTCATGTGAAATAAATAACATTCTTTCATTAAAAAACGCTACGAATTAATTCCAACACCTAATATATTGAAATATTAAACTTGCTGATTATGTTCCTATAAATATTCAATCCTTAATTATTCATGACTATGACTAAAAAATCATACAACCTTGAATTGGACAGTTCAAATGAATTTAAAGAGATCATTTAACACGATATAAAATAAAAATATTATATACTATACATTTGAGAACATGAATTTTTTGGATTGATTTTAATATTATGTACGTAAGAAAGATTGTGAATATAAAACATTAGGTATTGACTAGAATTTATTAGAATAAGATCACTGAAGATGATCAAGTTTAAAAGGTCGAAACGTTTATAGTTATTATTAGGTGTTGGAATTAATTCGTAGCGTTTTTTAATGAAAGAATGTTATTTATTTCACATGAGCATTAAAAAATACATTAATGAAAGTACTTCCCATCACTTGTAAAACGCTACGAATTAATTCCAACACCTAATACATTAATAAATTATTTTATTAAAAAAATTCGCAAATAATATCCAGCGCGGCTCGAATAGCTGCGCATTTAAATTAATATTAATGAATTGATATTCGTATGAGTCTTATTAATATTATAGAATTATTGCTTTATTATAACAATATATGTAAATTATTATTATATATATATACATGTATATATAAAATAAAAAAACAACAAAAATAAATGTTTAATGAAACTTTATTTCCTCATTCAATGTATTCTCATTTTCAGTAGCCGTTTTAGTAACTGTTTTAGTTTCTTCTAAATTTTCTTGTTGTTGTTCATAATGCAGAGGTAATCTATCGCCCCATTCACTCTCTCTTGCACAACGGTACATATGTCTGGTAATAAAAAGATTTCATGTAATTGTATACGCAAACACAATTTAATAGATACATACTTTCCATGCTTGTATTTTGTAAATATCTCCTCTTTCAATTCTCCACTGTTGGTGCACATGCGACAGATCGTGTGATTAGAACGTTTTAGTATAGCTCGCACGATCCTTGGCCATTGCTCATCATTCTCAGGACGTTTGCCTGTAAAAAGAAATATATTTTGTATTTTTGTATTGGAAAGGATATACGTAACATCTCGATAAAACTTAATAATTAGTGCCAATATATAATTTCTATCGTGTCTTTTATAAGACGTGATTTAAATAACAATTTTGTTTATGTTATTTTTATTTTTCAACCTTACTTACTTTTCTTTAACACAACATAAGAATATAGCTCTGATTTGTGTTGCCGACCGCCCAAAAATTGCAACGGGTGATAAAAAACGCTTAAATTGCACGGAGTATTGTCGGTGGCAAATCTTGGACACTTCAAATCATGTGGACACTAAATTGCAACAATAATATAACAGATTTAAGAGACAATCAATGCATCATGTTCGGATTTCTTACCTAATACTTACAGGTGAGAAAACATGAGCAAATTGCGTTTCACGTCTACGTTTTGAATTTGCGTATTTGAGAACGAAATCTCGTGCTTCATTTACTAGCTTTCAAAAAAAAAAAAGAACAAGGATGAGAATTTTACAAAATATATGTAGTAAAGTAAAATCATACTGAATATGCCTACTTTGAAACCTGCATTGGTTCCTTCTTCTACAATAATCAGGTAATTGTTAGTCTTTGCCCAAAGTTTTAATATTGCGTCGATACGTGATTCCATACCCGGCAATTCAAACAAAGTATACGCGCTCACTACGATATCGTATGTTTGCTAAAAAATAACGGAGATATATCAAATTATATATATTTTCTGAACAAAAACTTTAATGTGTATAATATTTTATATTACTCTTACATTCATCGAGATAGGAAAATATTGACGATGAAAAACTTCTTTGATCTTTGGCTCGGCAGCTTTCGCTAATCTTTCCGACAATTCAATCATGAATTCCGATATTTCAACACAAAAGTATTCTTTTAACGTTTTCGACCAAATCTCAGATGCTGCCCTATAGAATAAAAAAAAAAAGATTCCTTAATGTTATATTAATCAATCTTGTATTAAATATTCTAGATTTTTCAAATCATCCAATATAGTTGATTTTTACATTTACCACATGACTGTGCCAACACCAGAGCCAAAATCAAACAATGTTTGTGGTCTGAAATCCTTGTCGCGAAATTTAATTTCGTTGAAAATTTTACATAAAACCGCATAATTCTGAACGCTTCTGCTGACCAGGTACGTCAGGGAAGTGAGTTTATCGAAGTGTATTGGTTGCCAGTTATAAACATTTTGTTTCAAAATCATCCTGGACTTTCTATCTTTATGGAAATTTATATCCTCTATCGATATCTTTTCACCATGGTTATTAATATTCAAATGCTCTTCTACTTTCTGAAATTTTGCTGGTAATTCATGTTGTTCTAATGGTGGATGACGTTTATTCAAGTGATGTATTAATTTCTTTGTACTCTCTTTAATTTCTTTCAACTTTATTTGTCTCTCTAGAAGTATAGTATTAGAAAATAGTAATTAACAACAATATAAAAATATTCTATAAATATTTTAAATGTAAGAACTAAATATGTATGCATTGTATAATTTATACCTTTTAAGATACTTTGTATTTCTTTTATTGCCCATTGTGGAAACACTGGTGTTTTAGGAATAACTATACCTGGATGATGCCTATATTTGATTTCATTATTAGAGACTGAAGTAAATACTGTATCACTAAGTACAGCTTTTGATTTTGCTGAAAACTGAATAAAGATCTCATTAGCATATCAATTCTTTTAAATATATATAAATTCAATTTATAGACATCATATCGTACTTACATAACGTAAAGACGTAAATTTTATGCAACACACTCTTGGTACAATTAACTTTACCATATTTACATTTGAAAGAATTACGTTTACGATCTAACAATCAGTTTACGTTCCTCTTCCAATTTCTCAATAAAATACTTGAATGTACTGTACGGAAACAAGAGAAAATATTTTGAAATGTATGTGCAATATATGATACACACATTGTTTACTATGTTTCATAACCTTCACAAGAAATTTTCTTCATTTTTAAATAGAAAACACAACGGTGTATATAAAAACAATTTGTAATATCTTGTAACAACGCTGCGAAAAAGTCTTGGTTATTGCGCCAGTTTTGTAAAGAAACCGCGCATAGGTTATGACGCGACATAACCTACAAGTACATAATACCTGCGAAACATGCGTTGCCTGATGAATCTAGGGCTTTAAAAATAATTCGATACGATCTTGATGAGTATATGTCAATTCAAGTATCCTGTTTACGTAGATTCGTCGTGTAATCGCTGACACGACGTCCTCTTCTTCCTCCTCTATCTTTTCTTCCTCACCATGAAATTCGCGGAACATCTAAGCGCTCACATCACACCGGAATGGAGAAAACAGTATATCAACTACGAGGTGTGCTTTCAATATTGAAAAATTCTATATACAGTGTATATATTTTTCTTTTACATTCCGTTTTATTTTTGTATACATGTATTTTTTGCATGTTTTATATATACAATAGTAGTTATTTTTATTATTTAAGCGATTGCAATCTTTATTTTATTTTTATCTTTTCCTGTATTTTAACATTTATTGTGTCAACTAATTGCAAGAAATTTACATAATACTTTGTGTCATGTAATAATACACAGGAAATGAAGGCTTTGCTGTATGCTGCAGTAGAGCAGGCTCCATCCGCAGATGTAAGCGAACCATACGTTTTAGATAGCTTCTACAGCAAGTTTGATGAGAAGTTTTTCCATTATTGCGATAAGGAACTGACAAAAATAAATACCTTCTATTCTGGTAAGTTCAATTGACATTTGAAATACTTTTATCTAACATAATAATTATTTAAGTGCAAAATGAATGAAAAGCATGTTCTATTTTCAGAAAAGTTAGCAGAAGCTACACGTAGATTTGCCACACTTAACAACGAACTAAGCGAGATTTTATCAGTTTCTGAGGATGCACTAAGTCGTAAGGCACGCTACCGCAGTCATATTCTTCACAAAAAGCCGGTATCGGCACGCAAACTTCAAGAGTTAAAATTAGCCTTCTCCGAATTCTACCTTTTTCTTATTCTACTTCAAAATTACCAAGACTTGAATTTTACTGGATTCCGAAAAATTTTGAAGAAACATGACAAAGTATGTAGATTTATTTAACTTTACGTTTGCAATTTATGTATACAATTAATTTAAATGTAGAATAAAAAAAAAATTATGAATTGCATATGTTCGAGAAACACAAATAAATAAGAAAAAATATGAAGAGATATGTATAAAGTAATGATATTTTGTAGCTTCTGAATGTAGACTTTGGTGGCAAATGGCGCGCAGAACACGTTGATACGGCGATTTTCCATACACGGAAGGATATAGATAGATTGATTGTAGAGACCGAGGCTGTAGTCACTCGAGATCTGGAGCATGGCGATCGTCAAAGAGCCATGAAACGGCTCAGAGTACCTCCACTCGGAGAACAGCTCTCTCCTTGGATTACATTTAAAGTCGGTCTTTTTTCCGGTGCTTTTGTCATACTTTTTATAGCTGTGATATTATCCGGTAAGCAGAATAAAAATTTTTTCCCTTTTATTTGCATTACATTGACTTTAATTTTTTAGCTATGCGATATAAAAAAAAGGATAACTGGAAGGTATTATGTCGAATTTATCGTGGGCCACTTCTTATGATAGAATTCCTCTTTTTGATGGGAATTAATGTTTATGGCTGGAGATCTTCTGGCGTAAATCATGTGCTGATATTCGAACTTGATCCACGCAATCATTTGTCAGAACAGGTTTTATGACAGATAAAATCAATATTTTAGATTACAGTTATATTAAGATAATACTAATTTTAGTATTTTATTTAGTTGTACAGAATTTTAAATAGTTCTTATATTATTAATAAATATATGTCTCCTCATAACTGTAATAAACAAAATTTAAATTATTATTAACTAGTATGATGTTTGTCGTTCTTTGTTCGCTTTTATCCTATATATTAATTTTAATTGAAATTGTATTAACATCTTATAATTAAAAATAGATTATTAATGTCGCAAAATTCATGTATTGTAATTTCAGCATATCATCGAAATGGCAACCATACTCGGTCTAGTTTGGTCCATGTCCATTTTGGGTTTTCTATACAGCGATACGTTGGGTATACCACCATTTGTTCAACCAGTAAGGTCACGCGTATTTCTGTATAAGTGTGTGTTACCACTCTAAAATATTTATTTTAAGAGTATTGTAAAAAATTTAAAATATGACGAGTAATTAATTCTTCATAGTGTAAACAATTCTCAAGGAATTAACTGTAGCTTTTTATAGATGCTGTTTTATGCGCTATTGGCACTGTTCTTATTCAATCCTACCAAGACTTTACGACACGAGGCAAGATTTTGGACGCTGCGCGTTCTGGGTCGCGTTTTTTGCGCACCGTTTTTTTATGTGGGATTCGCGGATTTTTGGCTCGCTGATCAACTCAATTCTCTTCATACAGTCTTTCTAGACTTTCAATATTTTGTCTGTTTCTATATCCAGAATTCTTCTTGGACCGACGTTACAGGTCAGTAATTAATTATATAGATACAACGAATCATTTATGCTACACTAGTTATTGTACATAACTTTTTCATACTATGAACTTCCTCCTCCTTATATTTGTATTTATATCTATAATCAATATTCAATATCCATATTTCTCTTTTTTGAATAGATACAGACACCTGTATAATGCGTGAACTATCGATGAGACCGTTTGTGGTATGTTTACCGGCGTGGTTTCGATTTGCACAATGTCTCAGGCGTTATCGAGATACGAAAGAGACCTTTCCACATCTCTTAAATGCAGTCAAGTATGCAACAAGCTTCTTCGTGGTTATTTTCGCTTATTTGCACTTAACAAACAAGAGTAAGTACTTCGCTTAAATAATTTGAATTAAGTATTGTCTATTTTTTAACTCAACTAATTGTACTATTAAATAGAATACTACGCACTGTCTACTGAGAATCCCTACTTTTACTTATGGCTGACAGTCAGTGTAGTGAGTTCCTGTTTTACGTACACTTGGGATGTAAAATTGGATTGGGGTCTTTTCGATAGCAGTGCTGGGGAAAATAAGTTTCTCAGAGAAGAGATAGTTTATTCATCACCTGTATGTTTTTTCCATATTAAATTCTATTATATTATATGCACAGATATTAATAATATTGATGACAACTAATGTATTAACTGTTTATTTAATTAACGATTCATCACAGCCCATTCTGCATTTCCATTTTGCAGTATTATTACTACTTTGCAATGGTTGAAGATTTTATCTTGCGATTTGGATGGGCATTTTCTTTGTCTCTAACAGAAATGGGTTATATACACGCGGACCTTATGGTTTCTATAGTTGCCCCATTAGAAGTTTTCAGGTAAATATATTTATATTCGTATTTTAATATTGAATGCACGTAGAGAATATATTGAAATTGAAAAATAATTGTACTAGCTCAATGATTGCAAGTCGTCGATTTTTATCGTTGTTATGTTATGCTTAATAAAGTGTTAATATTTAAGTTTATGATTTGCACGCACACTATACACACATAATTCTTAAATGTCTCAATACTTTAAAAGCAAAACTCAAAAACATTATATGTGAACTTGAAAACGAGTTGTTTAGATTTTATTCCCATAATTTATAAATAAAAAAATGAAATTAATAAATTAAAAAAAAAATTATTTTTAAATTTAGATTGATCTAAAATATTGACATGTAATTAAGAATCAATATTCGCGCTCAAAATTATCTTCAGTGAGTAATGTCGTTTGTACTCTGTAACGAAATAATTGATTGTCAAAAGTTAAAAGCAGCGACTTAATCGACGATAGACTGGCCAATCTAATCGCTTATCAATGTGCCTTACTAATAAGTCGCTAGAAGGTTCGTGTGGAATTACTTTCGACTGGAGAACGAACATCTATACAACGTAGGCAAGTTCCGAGCGGTGCGTGATATCTCCATAGGGCCCATCAGACGCGATGAAGATAACGTAATCCATCTGATGGATAGTGTAAACGAGAATGACGATAGCGAAGATGACAATGATGATGAAGACCCATGATCACGATGTCTGATACGTTGTAATTTGTCTCTTTATTTTAATTTTTTACTTATGTTTATATATTATATATATTTTTTGTTTATTGTTTAAATTCAAAAATACTATTATATTTTTTTTACTGTATAATATTGTTTGATTATTGGATGCACGACATTATGCAATTGTTTGCACGCCCTAGGATGAAATGTTACAAAATCTAAAAAATTTAAAAATATTTTTTAAAAATTATGAGATGAGAAATTTCAGAATATTTCAGAATTCAGTTGTATGAAAAATTCTAAGAGAAGATGTAAACTTTCCAAATATTTCTGAATATTTTTGAAAAATGTTTAAATTCGTTTAAAAATTATGAGAAAAGTTTTCAGGGTATTCATAGTGAATTTCATATGAAGTTTTTATAAATGTATATTAATTCTACAATATATATTACAATATATATTATATACATATATATTATTATTATGATGATTAAAAAAAACTGGGTCATCGTCATAATTTATATGTTTTCTTGACAGACGTTTCGTGTGGAACTTCTTCCGCTTAGAAAACGAGCATTTGAACAATTGTGGCAAATTTAGAGCAGTACGGGATATCTCGGTTGCACCAGTGGACTGCTCGGACCAAACACAAATATTGCGAATGATGGACGCTTCCGACGGCGTAATAAATCGCAGGCGAAAGCAAAATATAGAAGAAAAACGCAAGCCGATTCGATTGCTCGTAACGGACGAGTCTCTGTTGGACAACAATTAAAGCGGTGTGATCATCGATTTGGCATAGTTACATTTATAGCTAAATTGATTGTTTTGTACCGCCTTATTATTTTGTTTACAATTATGATGAATAATCAAATTGACAAAAGCAGAGAATATAAAAATATGAGAATTTTGACATTCTTTGGATATAAGGTGTCGAATCATTTATGTGACATGTTACTTAGATGTGTTAGTTCATTGATGTGATTAAAGATTACGACTATCTGTAAATAAATAGTGAATTGATATAATTTATAAATCAAAGGATTTCAAAGGAATCAAAAGGATGAGACCGTATCAAAAACATTAAGGACTGATGTGATGATTTTTATTTCGATTATCTGTATCTCGACTAAATAAATAATTGTTACGAAATGAAACGTTGTGTTTTAAGAACGACATTTAGGCATGTATCATTTCCTTATTAAACATTTAAATCCAAAATATAAATTAAAAAATGTCTCGACGTTATCATTAATATTTGACAATATTTTTTTACTCTCAATAGTTCTGGAGCATAACAGGTCCATCAGCATTCACCATTGAAATATACAATTAACAAACTTTGCATTATCAAATATATTATGAACTCAGAGAAACGTTTCTATTCTACCGATATTCAACGGATGAATCAAAGGGTGAACGTCCGGGCAAAATGAATCGGAACCACGGCAATCTTGTAAACGGAACAAATCCTCACATGTGTGGATGCGGGTGTACAGAGTAGTGGGGGTACATGGCAGCTGCTTAATGACACCTAATGCGCCCATGTTAATCGCCGGCGCAGTATACGACAATAGGAGGAGAAAGAGGAGGCGGAAGAGGAGGAAAAGCGCGTCCTCGAGGAACGCGGTGCGGAGTACTCGCGCAACGTCGGAACAAGACGAAGCTGATGTGGGAGGGTGAAAGTCGGTGTGGTGGTCGTTATTGATTGCGAAGCCGCACTAATCGCGCAAGCTCGCTGTCCGCCCTGAATGAAGTGACGTGCTCTCTCGCATATGGAGACGCGAATAGAGAAACGATAAGACCTGTGCAGGGCCCTCAGCAGCCGACCAACAGCAGTGACGACGACGACGAGAGGATGCTCCTTCAACGGGGCTGCACTTGGCTGACGTTAATGCCGCTCCTATTGAGCTTGTCCACTGGCGAGCTCAGCTTTTATCGGGGTGAGTAAGGTAGAGTCTACGGCCTTAGGAGGCAACGTTTCCAGGGGGAATGACACGAAGAAGACCCACTTGTAACTCTTTGAAAATAGTCATGTTTTATTTTTAATTAGCAAGGCTTGATTAATTAAATGTTAAAATATAATCGATTGACTGTTTCGCACAAATATATTTGCTTAAATAAACAAAGAAAAAAATATGTTAAGGAGCAAAAAATGTTTTAACGGTACTAAGATGATCTAGGTTTTTTAAACAGCATATATATCTAAAAAAAAATTGTTTCTATAACAGTACCAATTCAGAATTTTAAAGAAAAAAAACAACTATTATCATTTTTATGATAAACCATCATCATCTTGTGACCTCTTTATCATTAAGAATATTTTTTTTTTACTGAGAAATATTATTCGAAATAATATGAGATGATTTTAGAATCTTATTTCTTTCCGATGCTTAAATAAATATTTAGTTTACAATTCAAATTTTTCGAATATATGTAGTATAAAAAATATACTTATTATATTCATATTATAACATCGAAAGATTCTATCTTTTTATGATATATTGTAAATGAGAATTATGAACGGATAATCCGATAATCGTTTATAGTATTTTCTGTCCTCGAAGCGTAATTAAGACTTGAAGGTCAAGAGTAAATTGCGCGATTGTTTGTGATGCGATTACAGTTTGCTCCAATTCTTACCGATGACCAATTGACATATAATATGATTTATATATAAGCGTAAAATTTTATGTGTACGTAACACACAACATACTTAAAAAGATTTAACTAGCATACAAATGATTATACTGGGCGTTATCGTAGAATGCTAGCATATCGTTGGCTACAGGAAACCCGATTACATGTATAA
This sequence comes from Acromyrmex echinatior, assembly GCF_000204515.1. Next base: position 406,936 of record NW_011627357.1, on the reverse strand, counting down.
CGAAAGCGGTAGGAAACTCGGTGATAATAATTTCAAATTACATACAACTTCAATTTAACGTTCGCTATTCACGTTGTCTTAGTTCGTAATATTTATTGGATTAAAGCTAATATATTAAAACTTATCTCTCATTTTTTACTGAAGGCGAATTTTATGTTAGAATTAGAATTTGACTTGATTAGTATTAGAATAAAACTGATAATTAGAGAATTGTATGAATCTATAAATGCGGAAATATATATTTTCTATTTTCTCAAACTGACATTACATAGATGCGCTCCCGGAAACGTCGGAAGATGTTGCGCTGAAGTTGGCCCGTTATCTGGAGGCGCATCGTCTTCAGCAGCGTCTTCATCGGTCGCACCTGCCTACGTTTCTGTCGTCAATGTATAAAAAGCACAACAGTCTGCTGGATCATCAGGAAGAGCGCGAAGTCCTTTTAAAACTTCTGTCCGATAGAAAGGATTTTCTGGAATGGTTGACACACTTTTATCGTCAGAATCAAATTACGGAACCAAATTACCTTTCATCTTATTTCAATCTGGATCTTAAGCGTCCGACTTACTCCGAAGAGAAACAGCCGAGTGAAAACGATGGCCGTTTCTCCAAAGATCTCGGGTACGGGAAAATTTTCGATGTGAACAGAGATCCAATGGAGTCCACATTAGACTCTTTCCAAAAAAAGTACATGGATTTCAATCACGGAACATTCCATCATGAGGGCGGAATGGAAGCAGCACCTATACATCCAGCAACGGCAGCTGCATCGGGAGCGACCGAACCAGAATTCACGTATAAATTCGATGACTCGAATCTCAAGGAGAAGCACCCGTTTGCGGTGAAACCGAATGATCCCAGATACTACGGCGAGGAACCATTTTCGTCAGGTGAATTCCTTTGTTCCATTGATTTCATTGGGATTCTTTAGAGTAATGCTTTTAATTTTGATGCCTGCAACTCTAAAAAGGATACAAGATTTATTAATAAATTTATATCTATCCACATACGATATTCTATATTTCTTTGAAAAATTAGACAAGAACTTTTTGGTATTTTGATTTAAAAAAATACACACACACACACACACACACACACACACATACACACATAAAATAATTGAACAAAACGAAAAATAAGTAAGAAATTATTTCTATTTCTTAAGAAATTATTATTTAACTTTTTTTATGTGTAATCAATATGGAAGAAATATCAATTTAAAAAAAAAATTATTTTTTAAATACGTTTTCTTACTTTTTTCTTTTAAAAAATCTCAAGATTACTGATGTGTAAATGATTTCATTATTATTCATTTTTTATTTACAATTAATTTTTCTTATACGATGATTTTCTTTTACGAAATCGAATTTGAGAACATTATCCTTTACACATTAACATTATTATTAAGTCTTGGAAGGATTAAATTACGTCATAACAACAACTGTACGACTATACAAGCATCAATAATTACTCCGCTTATATTTAATCCATTCTTTTTTTAAACTTTCCCTTTTTAAATCACTTTGACCCGTTGGCAAGTACAGTTCCTATCAGCTGTCTTTATTCTTTGTTTTTTCTTAAAAACTATAAATGGCATTACACTTTTTCTTTTTTGTACATTTCATAGATGATTTAGATTGGCAAGACAATTCAAGGATGACTTTGAAGGAGGAGAAAATTGCAAATAAAGAGCGAACATTAGTAAAACATGAAGATGACATGCGGAATGTCAAGCAGGAGATGGATTTAACCGCAAGTCTCGACGTACCGGAACCGGATAGACTTGCGGGGCACCATCCGGTGAGCGTGCCCATAAATCAGGACTTCAACAATGACATTTATTTTATTGGTAAGCAACTAAAACGAAATGAGAATTGTAAAAGAATTATCTAATTTTTTTCAATTAACGCGATTCAACGTGATATTTCGTATGCATTTTCAGCCATTGTGGCCGGTTGCAGTGCAGCTGCGATGTTTGCTTTAGTATTGATTAGTTTAACGTGGTGCAGGTAATGCCGATCACAATAATTTATCGCTTAGCTTGCTTTACAGCGTTTCATTTTCTTTTTACGGGATCATATTTTTCAGATTACAACGCGGTGCGAAAGCTGCGGCGGACATAGAATATCCTGCTTACGGTGTGACGGGACCGAACAAAGATGTATCGCCTTCCGGTGATCAGAGGCTCGCTCAGTCTGCTCAGATGTATCACTTCCAACATCAGAAACAACAAATTATTGCCATGGAAAAGTGAGTTTAATTTAGATGTAGTCATTCTTATATAAGAGAGATGATATTTATAATTAATATAATTGCTAAAAAATAAACATATATTTCTTGACGATATCCACTATTTCATAAAAATCTTAGAAATAGGAGAATATTATTTTGAAAATAACGTTTAACAAATATCTGCTGCAGTCGTACTTCTGCAACGAGGGATCCGGGTTCCCTTTCGGAAGCGGAGAGCGATGAAGAGAATGAGGAGGGTGACTATACCGTTTACGAATGCCCAGGACTTGCATCTGTGAGTATCGTATACAAGGAATCATAATTCCTGTTTCAGAATTCAGAATCTCAAATGTCTGTCTCAATTTTGAGTATTATCTTAAGAGCGGCTTTCGATACTTTGTTAAAGACGGGCGAGATGGAAGTGAAGAACCCGATGTTCCATGACGATCCTACTCCGGCGACGCCGGCGACGCAGAGCAACAAAGAAGAGGACCACATATAGTTTCAATAAAGTAGAAAAAATAAAAACCGTACGCGCGCGATCTGAAGAAATCTTTCCCGGTGCTTAGCTCACTGTTAATATATCATATCGGAAACGTTTATCTATATTGAGTGTATACAACTTTAATATTTATATATGGCGCGATGAGAAAGAGAGAAAAAGAGAAACGACGCGTTTTACGGGAAGATGGGAAAGAAGAGACTTCGGTTCGATACCAAAACGACCGATGTCATTTTTCGTTCCGGAAGAGAACAGAAATGCTTATATAGTAAATGAAATCGGAGCACGACAAAAACGAATCAATAAGTGCGCGTTTTATGCGGGTGGGTTTAGTACTTGCGATTTGTCGAATTGGATTACATCGTCGAATTGGTGAATCGAATCGATTTTACGAAATGCCGATGGTGCTTCTTCAAGGAAGTTCAACCCTAAAAAACACCAGTTTTTTAAGTTACATTACAAGAAATATATATATATTGTAAAAGAAGACGATAGAGTTTATATCGTCTTTTTTCCAATAACACACATGAAGGCGATGTCAGTTTTGCGAAATGTTATATTGGCTGCGTTCAACAAAAACAGAAAAAGCAGCTTAATAAACACTTTGTATTAATTACACTTTGGATTATATTTTTAATATAGAGAAATGGTTCTACCTCAATTCAAAATATAAAAATATAATTCAATCAATGCAAAGTGCTCCCTAAACAAAACTTTCTCTGCTGAACGCAGCCATTGTGTTTTTTTTTTTTTTGCGAGCTTATGAGCGGAAGTAACGGAATTCGATGGGGAGTGAATTATCGATCAAAACCGCGTCTATACGAGAACACCCAGTTTTCTAATATCGCGACATACTATAGTTTGTACTTTCATAGTAGGAGCAGTTGCCGCACGATTGTCGCAATTATTTTTCTATGACTCGACACCGGTTGTACATACAGCTCGGATATCTGGTGAACACTTGACAGATATATACGATCGCGCGCACGATACATTCATCGGATATGCGTGCTGCTTGAGCGATGGTATACCAAAGTTTATCGTCCGAGATTATACTCCCTTGAAAGTAAAAAAAAAAAAAAACTACGACTGTTAATTTGGGACGGTCCACGATTATTCGAATCTGTTTAGTATTGGTCGGATATATATGGAAAGTTATATACAATATTATTGTATAATTACACAATTATATTTCACAAAATCTTAACTCTTATACATCTGTCTTAGGGTATACAAGCATAAATACTACACTAAACAGTGTTTTGCAGAACGTATCCGTTTTACACGCATGAGGAACAGAATGCTATACGTCGGATTTTTATCATTGCAAATATTTTCTTTTAAAATTGCAATGAGATTGTGACAAACAATATGGTTTAAGTTTGTGTTGTACTATTTCTAGATAGATTAAACAAGATAACGAGTTTCTGGCAAGCTCGTTTACAAATAACGATATGTTTTATCGGAATCATGTTATAAAAGTTTCTCTTCCGAAAAAAAAAAAAAAAAATTAATTAGAAATTTCAAGCTTCTTATTAATTATTTTACGATTGCTTGTAATGTATGCTAAGTGGTAACACCAAGTAGTTTCATTCGAACCGAAGAGAAAATTGTTTGAAAGTATATAAAGCTCGATATAAAGTATACTATTGTACGTTTTGTTATTCTAATTTATAAAGTAACAGTCCCAAATTATCTTCTGCTTTATGTGATATAAGAAAGTCAATAGCATGAGCCGTGCAAACATACAAATTAAGTTGTCAAGTTTTCCATCCTCAAAAATGCAACGTTTCTTTACGAATTATAACTACGGAAATATGCTTGCTGCGAGGAAACTGTTCCCTTTCGACAGTTGCCGATAGATATATACATATACGTGCAAAACACACACGTACACGTACAGACACATATACACCCGCGTAACATTTGTTGGCTTAAAAGGACAATATATTTTATTTTTCTATTGATAATCATTGTTAGCCATGTAAAGGGAATCTAATCGCTATTAATCTTAAGTCAAATGCAGAGCTACTATTTATTTTAGCGAAATGTTAAATGTCTATTTAATGCGAGGATTTAAATGCAGAAAACTAATGGGAGGTGTATCATGTGATTTACCTCCCCGTTTTGCGTTGTAGCTATTACAAAATCCTTCTCTTCGCCGTTTACTCTAACACAATACAGGCATGTGACATAAGATCTCTAAGTGGTATAAAGAGTTCTTCCTTTTCCCGCTACCTAGTACATTATTAAGCGATTAATGTACCTTAGCTGATGAGTGTAATGATAAGTTAAAGCATGAATATTATATGTTTCTAGTCTTATGCTGACACTATGACCAGTATTCATAGTCAGTTCTTATTTCAAGATCGTCTTAAGTAATGTCTTAAGACGCTAATACGGTCCTCTGATTGGTTTGTAACTTTTTAAGACTGTACTTAAGACTGTCTCTTGAATATAAGATCTGATTATGGATACCAGCCTATGACATATATTATTACACGAGTACATTAAACGTATAAGCAGAGAACACTATGAGAGGACAATCTGCGTACAAATAGACTATTGGCGTATAGCGAATTTGTAGCATGATTGTGCGCGTTATATCTATACCTCGGAAAGTAGGGAATTATTTGTCGATTTGAATTAAACTTAATCGCATAATTGAAATTATAATCTTATACCTTGCAACATCCGTCTACTTATAAATTGTATTACACGATATATTATATTATTTTCACTCTTACTAATCAAAAGCTAGCGATAAAAAGACAGATGCAAGTTATAGATAAATGTATTATTATTTTATTAATAAATTGTTTATTTTATAAAGTGTCTACCTTCATGCGTTGCGCGTTAAACTGGTTTTACATTAAATGACGCAAGCCGATCCGCAAGATTGTTGCGACAGCCAATTTGGAGCTTGGCATTTTTCAATTAACGCTTCAAATTCACTGTTGTAGAAAACTTCGCGATCGATTCGCGTGACTCGCGTCTAATCGGTCTAATGTAGAACCAGTTTTCAGATGCGAAATAAAGAGGAATAAACGGGAACAAAGGAAAATGGTTTTCGAGCTCGATCCCGGATCCGAGCCATTCCCAGCCATTTCCGAGCCCCGGACAGTCCCGGATATTTGAAAGTGCAAATTGTAACGGGGAAGGGATTAACGTCTACTCGTCCCCGCTTGCGCATGATCGCGAATAGCTTTCGGCAGTTCTCGGCGTTCTCGTTCTCGGCTGACTCGGCTCTGTTTCGTCAACATTGGATGAACGTTGCTGTATAAGCTGCATTGGACCGTTTGTCATACCAGCAGGCTTCTCTCGTTGCCGTTGACCGTTCCGTAACGTATTACGTGTCGTCTATATTACGAAATCGTTACGTGTCCCGTCGTTGAAGAGAGAAACTTGGAGGGACGACGTCCGAACGCGGGACAGTGTCAGATGGTGTCAAACACTGCGGCTGCAGATCCGCGCAGATTCCGAGCAGTGGAGCGGCTCCATCTTGCGCAAATCCAAAGTCCGAGGAATCATTAGAAATAGTGTGAGAGTGCGTTATTTGATGTCGACAACAACCATGTCGACGAAGTCGACGATAAAGAAATTGTCGAATGATCCCGATCAAGAATATTTCTGTTTCCTGTTGAAGGAAGGCTTCAGCCTTTGGGACTACGAAGCTATTGTCAACTTTCCGCGTTTGCCCAACTATGACTTGCAGGCTATGCGGATGCAGCTGGTAAGTACGTCTCCTTTGGTCTCCTTGCGTCGCGCGTCAAAATATTTGTCCGTTTTTTAAAGTAACGTTTATAAAAAGTTCAAGTTTTGTCGTACGTCATAATCTAGAAAATATGTAGCAATCGATCGATATAAGTCTCTCCGTTACCGAATTATATACATTTTTCGGAACACCCTGTACATGTAATTAGCGTGAATGACGCATTACGCCGACTTTCATGTTTGTAGTGGAAGCAGTTTGGAGTGCCGAAGAACAGACGCATCTTCTACATCGACGATGACGGGGACAGAGTGCCAATCGATTCAGAATGCGAATTTGACGAGGCATTGAAGGTATGTGTTGTATACTGTTTGTTTGTGTGTGTGTGTGTGTGTGTGTAGCATACATTTATATATATATTACAATTATAATTGTACTTCATTTCGAGTTATGTATTAAAGTAAATTTATATCTCCTTCCAAAATAATTGGATATGAGAACCGAACTCAAAGTAACTTCTTCAATATTCATAAAAAATCATTCGAATTATTAGGATGGAATATTTTGAATTTTGGTGAGAATTAAATGGCAGGCTTTAAATCCGATTTAAATTTCGCACTCGTCTGAAGTTCTATTTTCCATCATGTTCTACAACTTGAACAACTTTTCTTCTCATTAGCTGCATTCGGAAACATTACCCAAGTGCCTCCGTGTGTGTTTTATCCTTGTTCATTCACTGTTAAACAAGAATAAGATATATTAAAACTCAAATTTGAATTCGCAATTTACTTCAGTCGATTTCTCTTTTTCTAATTCTCTTGAGCGCGAAATTTAAATAGGATTCAGTTTGCTCCACCTCTTATTAAATGCATTCTCTTAATCAAAGAGGATTGTAATCCTTTTTGCTCCTAATAATTTTTACGAAGTTTCGATAACGTATAGATTACTGAGAAATATAATTCATTTGTGCAATTTAGTTTTTATTTTATTTTATGTTACATAGATTAGTAATATCTCTATGAGATAATAGAGTATAATATGGAAATATATACTATAAGTAGAATATGGAAAGAAACATAATGTTCAAAAAAATAATAAAATTGAATATCTTCACTGGACTCTCACTACTAATAACAATAATACCGACTCAAGGCTAATAAGAGTCACCACGGGAGATGCACAACCTTAATTCTAGCACACCATCATTACTTTTGGTTACTTTCCCGGCCAGAGCAGAATCTCTGCTCTGTGAAACTGCTTTGTCACGCTATATCTCTGGATACTGAATACGTATTTTTTAGCTCAAAACGTGTGAAATTTATACCTTGAAGTCAGACAAAGACAGATGAATATGAATCAAATAAATAATATTTTATTTTCAATTAATTACAATGCTTCAAAGAAATTTTATTGGAAAAATTCGCAAAAATGACTACTTTGGATAAAAAATTCTCAAATTTTTAAATTTAATGTTTAAGCAAAAACTCGTAGGATTTTTTAATTGATCCTTTGGACTAACAAAAAAAAATAGTACGATATGAATCGCTCAAAAAAGTATTAGGTGTTGGAATTAATTCGTAGCGTTTTACAAAGTATTTATAAGTTTTAAAAGTACTTTCATTAATGTATTTTTTAATGCTCATGTGAAATAAATAATTCTTTCATTAAAAAACGCTACGAATTAATTCCAACACCTAATATAATTATTTGAACTACCGAAAATTGATATTTTTGAAAATCTACTTATTATAAGTTTATAATTAATAAATAAAATTTTATTATTTGAACGATATAAAAGTAGATAAAGGATTGTACATGTATAAATATTATTACAGTATATATAATTAAGTTTATTAGGATTTAGTTTAGAGGATGTTGCAACACTCGCTCTAAAGCGATACATCCGCCTTGACCGAGCGATCTCCGAAGATTGACAGAGATTATAAAATTTTTACTATTTATTATATTTTACTATTTATTATATATTGAAATAATTCTTTTTAATTCTATACATTTTCATGTACTTACTTTTATACTATCCGAAACTCAGTAAACGTATATTTAATAAAAAATAAAGGAATACAAAAACTTACAAACTAATAACGTGTGGGTCCCAAGTACCCTCTTTGAACTTTCATACATTCTCACATCGAGAATAACGCAAAAAAAATACTCTTGCAGGCTTACCATATTTATGGACAGTTAAAGTTTTTGTTCAGCCTCAATTCGGATCTTCAAATTATATTTATAAAAAAGTTACAGCAATGTGAAAAATCGCATAGGGTACGTTGGATCCAAGAGTGGTTGACTAGGATTAAAGTGGAATAAGGACTTAACTTCAATTTCTTTGTGATGTCTTCTTTATTCACAGTATTGAACGTTTAACACTTTAAGTTATCAGTTAAATCATCATTCCACTTTAAGGTTGCATATCTTCTCCCGCACTGATTCTTATTCTTGAATCAGTATTATTGTTAGTTCAAAGAAATATTAAAATTTTCTTATTTATTATTAAACAAAAATATATCAAATGGAAATTAAATTGAACTTATCAGATGTAAAGTGACCTTTGATATACGAATTATTTTATAAACAATAATATAACCTCTATATAAATCGCTATATGAATAAATAAAAATCAGTAAGGAAGGGACTTTTTCCTGATTTGGTTTATAAAAGTTTATAAAAGTTTCTTAGAATTGAGACCAAGACTTAGTAATTTTAACTTTGCAGTGTATGTTAAATCAAAGCCTAAAGATTTCGAATCTCGTGTTTTAGCTCGCAAAAAAGGCCTTTAAGGTAAATACAGCAATTCCGTTGATTGTGGGTTCTTTTAACATGTCCACATTGTACAGCAACAAGCAAAGTTCTAAAATGATTAAGACCCGTCCAAATAAAGAGTCGAAAAATACCAATGACGATTCTATCTCGTCCTTTCTTGAGAAAAGTGACGGTTCTGTGTTGGAACCGAATTCTGAATTTGACAAACGGAAGCGTCCAATCCTGAAAGTACTAATATTGAATCGAAAAAAATCAGATGCAAAACGAAGTGACGAATCGAGTAGCGATGTGACGAGCAAGGAACAAACAAAATTAGAGAGCATAAAAATAGAGGGCATAAAAATTCCAAAAGAGTCGAATGCTTTATTACGGTGTTCAGATACGATGCCTCCTCCGTGGTTCATTGAATACATGGAAGCGGTAAGTGATATATACTAACCGAATATATATTCTTGTCCTTGTTTACTGAAATGATTAGTCTTATCGTTTTGCAGATGAAGAAGGACATGATGTCTACGATCACAAAAGAAGTAGTGAAAAAAGTAACGGTAGAGCTAAACAAACGCTTGAACTCCTTTACGTATTCTTCGTTAAAGGAAGAACTAAGTCAATCTCGAAGTCAATCATATTCTTCTCTCCCGAAACGATATCCTAAATGCTCCTTCGATTCGAACGAGAAGAATCAAAAGAGGATGAGCTCTCAGGACGAGGAGCAATCGAGTGATGCTTCTATCGAACGTGTGGACGAGCCGCAGAATGTGAACACCACGGAAGATCTGCAGACAAAGAAAGATATGATATCTACAATTAGTCAAGAAGTGGTGAAAGAAATGACGGAGATGTTGAACAAAACGTCTCTTACGTCTGTCTCTTCAAAGAGACACGGTCAATCCCGAAACCAATCGCATCTTTCTTCCTTGAAACGATTTTCTCGATATTTTGATCCACAGTCAAGTGAGAAGAATCAGAGGAAGATGAAGTCTCAAGACGGAGAGCAGTCAAGCGATGACGCTTTGATGGAACACATCATGTATGACCCGCGAAAGGCAAGAATGAAAATCGCAAATGTTTCGCGACAGAAAAAGCTTGATCTTATTGGAGAAACTATTCTTGCAAACATAAAGGAAGCAAAAAGGAAGAGGAAATATCGTCAATGGATGCCAGAAACTACTGACAACATAAATAATGACGTCGGCAAAGAGCAATCTCGAAGTAATATGCAAGAAGATTTGGTTCCTCAGAAGAACTTGCCTCTGCATGTGGACCCAAAACCAGATGAAACTAAGGGGGTGTTCGAGAATGAGCTTCGTATGAGTTGCTCCGTAACTGGGCACCAAATATTGGATGAGGAAGGTCGTCGAAGAGATACTTGGTGCTCTGATATCGATAAAACCAGCTTTTGTTCATGCAATCAAGAAGAGGAAGACGACGATGCCTTCGAGATTATTCAGATGCCTACTTTAGGAAGTAGGGATGAATCGCTTACGCATTCTGAGGAGCTCGCTGCCGAGCAACGACGACACGACAGCAATCGGGATTCACCCAGCTTCGAACTCTTGTCAGAGTCGCCCTCGCCTACACCTACATGCTTCATGCATTTCAACGAAGAACATTTCTCGGCGAACGAGGGAAATTCTGAGTATGAATCTTTTAGCTTTCTTAACTCGCGGTACAATTCCATTTATGTGATAGATATTCACGGTAGAATCTACAACGATTATGAATTAGCAAAGCTCAATTGGCAAAGCGTTAACGCTGATTTGAAAAAACGAATTGATAAAAAACGTAATTTGTACATAACAGACCAACTTCAGAATACTCACTGTTCGAATCCAATCCTAGAGCGATCAAACGAATGGAAGAAGAATCCTCGAGATGACATTGGATGCAATATTCGCGACAACGCGAATAACTCGTATGACGACGTGAGAAACTCACACACGAGTTATCTAACCGTGCAAACTCACTGCGACTCAAAGTCGCAATCGCAGTGTAGTTGCCAATCGCAGACCGATTTGAACGACTTTACACAAAGCTTCCACTCTCACACTACATCGGTTACTGATACGACCGACATTTACACTGAGGCCTATGGCAACGATAAATATGACGAGCAAGTGATGACGGCCAAGAACGTACGAGAAGCGGGGACAGGAACAGCAACAGCAACAGCAACAACAACGGCGACAGCAACAGTGACAGCGACAGCGACAGCGACAGCGACAGCGACTCCGAGAAATGACCACGATGTGCGTTTTGGGAGTGACTATATAAAAGATGAAATGACAAATGAAAGATGTTTTCCTGATGCGAATGACTATTCAGAGGATTTCTGTACCTCGCATAATAATACCCCGCAGGAAACTTCGGTTGATCCTCCGTACCAATCCACTCAATCGAGCAGATCTTCCGATAGAGCGAGTTCTAATGTAGGATCAAAGAAGACATTCATTGGCGAGACGCTGGACATTCATTGGCGAGACCCTGATCCTGTTCACATCTTACCAGAACTAGTCACCGCGGCCGCCCATGTCGGTTCGTTCGCTTATGACACTGCACGCGAAGTATTTGACAAGATACGAGCACATACGGTGAGCTTTTAAAGTAATGCGTGAAAAATGCGTTTTTTGATAATTAAATGCAAAAACGATTTGAATTATGCGAATGATACTATCACGATTATCTGTTTCAGAGGGAGGATTCTGTTAAACGGCAAGCCAGTAAATACGTAAAGCGCGACGATCAAGTATTACATCCGAAGCGCAGAAATTTTCAAACCTTCACACACCCTTAATATTAATAAATTACTAACTTATACTAATCACTTTTTTTGTTTATAACTAATATACTATACACTATACAGGATTGCTAAGTAGATCTATTAGGCGATAGATAAGTACGCGGATCAGATTTGCAGGTTCGAAATAGTATTGTATTTTGATGCAATCGAAATGTATACGGTGTCTCTCATAATATTGGAGTTTCTTAGATCATGCAGTGAATAAAGTTAAGTTTCTTGATTACGCCGATTAATTGACTTATTGAGAAATACTTAAAAAAATGCATAGAATATCCAATTGTTAACAGAAAGAATTTTGATGACACTGAATCAGTAGAATAAGAAATTTAGAAAAAATGATGAAGAATACTTTGTTTATACGAGCGATTCTTAATTGCGATAAAGTAAAACAATATCTCGGTGACAAGTCAAGATATTCTATCGAATATTACGTGTCTATTTATCGGATGAAATTAAGAATCACTTTGTATGTAATAATATTCATAGTGATAAAATGTTCTCTATGTCATAGAATATTAGAATTGATTGTAGTTGTATACAATTAAGGAACTGAATACATATAATAAAAACGAATAGATGAAATTGGAAAGAAAAGAGTGAGATAACGCGTAATAGTTTTAGGTCGTCTGGAAGAGATAATAGATTGTTTCAAAAGAAAATATGAAATTCTTTATTACAGTCTATCCGCGTATAAATAATATGGGGGCTAGAAACAAATTGTTTATATACGAGGATAAATCAAATATAAACGAGAATTAAGAAGATTTTATGTATTATTTATTGGACGAAAATAAAAATATAAAAAAAGCATTATTTTTCTACATAGTCGCCTGCTGCATTAATATATTTTTGTCAACGGATAGGGAGTTTCGTAATTCCGTTTTCATAAAAAGTAAGTTGTGTCTGCAGTCAATTACGCATCCTCTACACTGGCATCGTCCACGAATCGTATTGTTCTCTCAATTCTTCTTTTAGCAAAAATGTCTTAATGCGATTATCATTTGTTCGGGCCGAAAAGAATTAGAAGGATTCGAGGAAGATGTCAGTATAGAGGAATTCGTATCCGTAATTGATTATAGACACAATCTACTACTTTTTATGAAAATGGGATCGCCAAACATCCTATCTGCTGGTAAAAATGTATTAATGTAGCAGGGAATTATATGGAAAATAATTTGTTTTCTTTATATTTTATTCTCATCCAATAAATAATAAAAAAATGGTAATTATTTAGATGCCCTCCCTCTCACCTCAAATCTTAATAAAAATATACACTTATTCGACGTATTTTCACTTAAAAGAATTTAATAAAAAACGCAGAAGTCGGCCTCATGAATTATCCATATAGGATGATAGATACCTTAATCTCTAAAGTCTCCAACTTTAACGCTTAATAACTTTATTCACGAGGCCGACCGTCGCGTTTTTTTGCCAGATTCTTTCGTTTTGAATGAAAATACGTTGAATAAATGTATTTTTATTAAGATTTGAGATGAGAGAGAGGATTCTAAATAATTACCAAAAAAATTCTCGTTTATATTTCATCTACCCTCATATAGATGAATCAGTTGTTCTTGTTCTACTTGTATATTTATTAAAACGAAGGAGCGAGTTTATGATTTAGAGCTGAAATCATTAGTAGCCGCTACACGGATTTTGCACATGCATCTGAAGAGTTGCGATTCGGTTTGTCACTACTTTGAATATCGGCAGTTGCAAGGAAGCGTTACCTGCCGATAATTCTCTTAATAAAAAAAAAAAAAAAAAAAAAATCGCCCCTCCAGCATGTGCATAAAATCGTAAAATACTTAATGTATATCGAATTGATGTTTCATAAAAGGATGTTTCGTGATAAGATTTACACGATGTGATTACTCAATTAGTGCACTTTTGAAATTCTTATCTTATATAACACGCATTATTACGTTATACTAGAGCTTATGGAAATTTAGCCAAATTTATGGAAATAAATGTTATTATATAAATTATAATGTATAATTCAAATTATATGAATGTTCATACGCAATTTTGATCACTTAAAAATTTGAATATATCTCTATAATTATTATTTTTAGTAATTTTTTAAAATTTTATTTTATACAATTTAAATAATTAAATACAATTGTCATTGATTATTACATTTTTTTGCAAACACATTTGTACAGTAAAATTTTGAATTTATATAAAAATACTTATATACAGTTTTCATAATTTCGAAAGTTTTATATATCCTTGTCTGCTTTTAATAGGCAAAGCAGCTCAGTAACAAAAGTCTTTTATTTTTCATTTTAATTTAATCACTTCTGTTCGCTTAAATTTCTCATCTATAATATTTACATAATTTAATTAATTAATTTTTCAATCTCTACAATTTTTCAATTTTATAATTAATTTTCATCATATCGTTCACAGCACTGGTACACTTTTAACAATAATTTGCTACTTTTGCTTTAATTTTGTAAAAATATAAAACCTATTATAATAAGATTTCTTATTTACAATTTCTGAAATTTTAAATATTGAAATATCCCGTTTCTCACTCCATGAACTTCCAGATTTGTTATATTATACACTGAACATCTTCAGTCTGACTTAATTATTTTTACGAAAAAAAAAGGAAGAGATTGTGAGAATGAGATTGTGTATTAAAAAAAAATAATTCCTATATCTTGTCACCTTTCTCGAGGATGACATAAATGCTCAATAGAACGGACCCTTGATGTTGGAGCAATCCTTTGTATCTGCGACACGTATTCTTATTCTTCGAAAATTATTATTTCTCACTTAGCTATTCCTCATCGTTTTTCATCATCTTTGTAGGCCAAATTGACATTCCCATTCTTCTCTTCCAAGGACATGGCTACATCATTATCTTCTTCCTCTGGTATTTCCACATATTTGTAGAATATAGTCATGATGCCAAATATCACCATTACTACCGCCATCAAGCCGGCATATAGGAAAATCTCGTACACCTGTGGAATAAATAAATAAATCGTATGAAATGTAAAAATGAAAAAAAAAATGGATATTAAGGCCAAAAATAGAATATATAATTGGTTTGGTCACTTACTAGCCGTTCAAAGGGATGAGCACCCTTTACGATCACTACAATGAGATTGCCGAAGGCTACACTCAGCAACCAACCCGCTTGCAGTAAAGACTTCATGGATACTGGAGCTTGAGTAAAAGCAAACTGCAGACCTGTTACAGAGAACATCACCTCGGCCATTGTGATGATGATGTATTGTGGCAACATCCAAGCCATATGCAGCGAATTGGGTGGCGTAACCGTGACTGTTTTGCCAACAATCTTCGGTTTGTTATTATACATAACTTTGGAACCTACCACGGTGTACACTCCACCAGATTTGAAAGGCACATTCTTGTCTAGCAGTGTTTCGTTTAGGTAGACATCATATTCACTTGGATCCTCAATTTCTTTTAACTCCGATTCGGAGAAGTGGAAACTGACCGGAATTGATACTACCGTCTTATTTTCGTCATTACGGAGCAACAATGTGGCGTTAGTTTCAGATTCAAGATAGATGACACTGCGGACCATCGGCTTACCACTCTCCGGTTTGTTCACCGTGTCTTTATAACTATATTCTAATCCCAAGGGCGTTATAACCCAAGATGTTGCACTGGCTTCTTCGACAGACATGATACCTGATGAGAGGAATTATTTTAAAAATACATGTTACATTTTTCGAAATCCAAACTTCAGGAATTTTACCTTCATTTTTCTTGAATGTGTTGTAACTATTATCGTAGCAGTTTGTGAAATCTGCTGTGTAAGATATGTTAATAGATTCTTTTACTTTTACTTCTAAAACTTCTGACATGCTTAGTGGGTCTATATTATTTTTATCTAAATTTACTTGATCTAACTTTACACTCACTGTACAATTCATTGTATTAAAAATTCGGATTTGAGCAGATCCGTTTGTCGGTAATTGTGGATACGTTTTCTAGAAATCAAAATATAAAACATTACATTCTTCATGTAAAAATCGTAGCATTAGTTATTAATTCGGATTTGACAAGATATTAATATGTGATAATATATGTATAATTGATATTAAAACTTCCATATCTTTAAAAGAATCTAAATAAGCATCCCTTACAGATAGATATCAACAATTTCGAATAATATACATAAAATTTCTCTTTATTACTACCTCGAGTTCTATTTCGACAATACCGGCTGCGACAAAAGCAACGCTGGCCAAAAGACCGCCGACAACAAGCTTCTTCAAGGGTGTATCAATGAAATGTATTTTGGCAAAAATCGGATAGATACCAGTCTCAAAGATTGGTATAAAAATGATGATCAACAATGGATTGACGGCCTGCAACTGATCAGGCAATATTACGATACTGCCTATTTGGCCATCCATTCGTGTTGCTTGAAAAGTCCATTGAGAACCTTGCTGATCATAAAGCGCCCAGAATATTGGCAGTGGTACAAACAATTTCAAGACTCGCAGTACAACTTTGATATCTTCGATTAGCTTATTGTCGTAAACATCATCGGCATGATCGAGCCAATGATCGCGTTTTTCTCCTTTGCCCTTAATTTTATTGTAGATTGCATGCTAGTTTTTGAAACATAAAGAGAACGTTTATCTTAAGAGATTTCGGAATTCAAATTTTCATGAATAAGTTAAAAATTTACGGAATTAAACATATAAAAGACAGATTCTAATTAAGGATTCTTATTTTCATGACAGAAAATATAAAAAACCGTAGATCTACATATAATATTCTAGAAATATTTATAAATTCGCCAATTTTCGCATTCAAGAGTTCATAAATTTCAAGATTTAGGATTTATATTTGCCAGCATTTTAAATCGTACACAATAGACAGATAATAAAATTATTTTACAATCAAGAGTATTGTTTTATTTGTATATGAAAAAAATTATATTAAGAACGTTTAAATAAAAAAAAAATATATATATATATATATACATTCTAAGCTATTTTCGATTGTCTAGTAAATCGTTAAATAATAATCTGTCTTTCAGTTTTTGCAGTCTAAGCCTGCAGGTGACATTTATATTTATCTTGAGTTTTCAGACTTAAAATTCTGATGATATACGACTTACGCAAACGCATTTGGTAACTTTAACGATGAGATTGCCTTTAGGATTGACCATTTTGTACATCCTTTTCCCAAAGACGAATACAACTAAAAATAAAAATTAAAATAATATTAATCTAAAAATTGCATCAATATGAATGAGAGATTTATTTCATGTTTTCTCATTGATTTCATGTTTTACCAATTGATGTAATCATTAGAATGGCTGGTACCAAAAATGCCACGAAGTAACAATCGCCGCCAAAGCACTCGGTCTTACGAATTACCGGAGTTAATATAGTTGAGATTAGAGAGCCTGTGTTAATAGAAAAGTAGAAAAGGGAAAAGAACATTGCCAATTGCTTTTCTTGTTGAGGTAAAACGAACTGGTCGCCTCCGAAAGCTGACACACAAGGTTTTATCCCGCCTGTACCAAGCGCTATTAGGACTAAACCTAATATGGAAAATTCTCTGCAAAATTGAAAAAAGTTTATTCTTTTGTTACCAGAAATTAAAAACTATTAAAAATTAACAGCATTTAAATGGTATTAAAATTAAATTGTATCCCAATAATGTTTAAATTCAAATGTAATTCTAGATACAGAAAAGTTTTTTTTACTAATATCTGTGCGTACTAATTTTCAATGTTATTTTAGATATTTTATACTGACTTTGCGGGCAATCCGATGGGAGTTGCCGCACTTAAAGATAGAATCACTTGTCCAAGTGAGTAAATAATACTCAAATAAAGAATGGTATTGAATTTTCCGAGCCACGAATCGGATATGATCGCGCCAATCAACGGAAAGAAATAGACGAGACTGCTGAAGACATGATAGATTATTGTAGACGTGCTTTCACTGTATCCCAACATGTTAAATAAATACAGGGACAGGACGGCTAAAAATAAAAAAGATAATTTCGTGTTAATATATATATATATATATATATCTTCTATATACATAATTAAATTATGTATATATTAATCAGATTCAAGATCAATATTAGAATTATTTTTCAGTATATCAGAATTTCAGAATTATAAATAAAAATAAATTAAATATCTCACTCTACGTTATAAATTTGTTATATTTGACATTTTTTTTAGATTGTTAAGAAGATAATTATAATTCTGTTAAAAAAATTAAAAATATGTTATAAAAATAAAAATGATACATATAACATAAAAGAATCTCAAAAAAAAAAAAATATATATATATCACATTTATTATTACAGATTATTACAATTTATTATGTACAATAACACATGTTAGAAAGATTGAATTATATTCAAATAATTTATACAATTGCCAATTTATAAAAAATATTAGAGCGAGAAGTTTATTATATGGTTGCAATTAAAAATTGCACTAGTAATGAGAATTATAATCAAAGGAACAATTGTTCTAATTGCCGTAGCATTATTTTTAAATTACATAAATTGTATAATATATCTGAGGTTAATACTTAAATTGACGTTGATGATTTATAATTTATACTCACTGCGCATTCCATAGTAAGAAAATCTCTCGCAGAATTCATTACTGATAATGAAAAACACCGATTTGGGATACTTCACTTTCTAAAAATTTTTTAAGAAGAAAACGTCATTTCTTTTATAATAAAATATCAAGATTAAATATGAATGCATTAAAAAATATATTTTATGCTAACTAATTTTAAGCTCACTTTATCAATTTAGAATATTAAGGCTCCTGAGTATTCATTCCAGTCATATTGAATCGTGATGTCATGAGCAAGAAATGTCATAAGCGATATGTTGATTTTCTTGCATGCCATTTGTAAATAAAAAGAATTTGGATGAAATAAAATGATAAGATCGCTTTAAAACAAATTTGTAAAAATTGACAAAAACTATCCTTATCTTCCTTGACAGTCAGAAAATAGTCATAAAAGGCACGTAAAGTGCGTTTATTAATTTTTACTCAATGCGCATAGCCTATTTTTAATTCACGAGCCTTTTTCTACGCTTTACTGACCATCAGAGAAGATAAGAAGAGTTTTTATCCATTTGTACAAGTGTTTTAAAACGATCTCATCATTTCGTTTCATCCAAATTTTCTTTATTTACAAATGATATGTAAAAAGAATCAACGTCATTTCTCGCTTATAATGTCACGATATGGCTGAAGTGACCACTCAAGAGCCTTAAGAATAATAATTTTTAAGAATAATAATTTATTAAGAATAATAATTTTCTCAAATTTTGAAAAAAATTTATTGACACATAAAGAGACTTAAATAAAAAATCAAGTTACATATAATATAAAAATGATAATTATTTTTCAAACTGAGAGAATAATTTTATGGTTTTAAACTTAAAACTTGGTACTAAAGTAAAAGCATAATTTTTAACTAACTGAGAAATTTTATTTTCTGTTAATGAGACACTCGATCCGAATTACGAAAGTAGCTTTACAAAGAAAAAGATCTAGCGTAATCACATTGACCTGATTAATATATCATTGTTACATAATAGGCACATTTATTTTCTAATGTTTCCCAGCGAGGATCGAAATACGAAGGTCGTGCCGACCGATTTATCATTCATGTCATATGTCTTGAAGTTAATGATTAGGGATAATGACTTCAAAAATGAGATAACAAAATGAATCTGTGACATAAAATACTTCGTATGAGATAATTCGTGTTTTTACACGATATTCTCTAATTAC
This sequence comes from Acromyrmex echinatior, assembly GCF_000204515.1. The sequence goes on along the minus strand of NW_011627357.1, from coordinate 387,125 downwards.
GTATTACTTTTCTAAAACACGTGTGTTGATATGTTATGTTATATCTTAGGAAAATAATAAAATTTAAAAATGAAATAATGTAATAATACGAACTCACAAGTACAATAACAATATAAAGTCTAATATTGTGACATAAGACGGTTTTAAGTCATCTTTTAGACGCAAGAAATGTCTTATGACTCGATTTTAAACATTTTTTGTTATCTGAAGGACGTTTTAGTGACTATTTATGTTAAAGACATTATAAGATATGGAGTGTACTATATATTGTAGTAATGAAGAAAATTCCCGATAATTAATTTATGTAAATTTATAAGTGTTTAATATTTATTTAATTTATATAAATTATATGCAATTATTTTTGTGATTAAATTTCTAAAAATAAGTTGTTTACACAGTTGTTTATAAAAAAAAACTTTGATATAACAATTTAAAGCATGTTTCTTGTTCAAGAAAATTTTAAAAATATATAGATATATATATAGATATATATATCTAGATATATATTCTATATATAGATATACAAGTATATACTTGTATATAGATATACTTGTATATAGATATACTTGTATATAGAATAAATGAATTCTTATACAATGATTATTTTCAGTTATTGCTTTAAATGGCAATTAAATCAATGATATTGTCTTCTGTCGGACATAGACTGGTATACGAGCATCAATAGTGAATAATGTAAAGTAATATTTAAATTGCATTATGATATATTATCAGTTGATACATACAGAAAGCATTGACGTTTAAAAATTGCGCGACACAATTCAAGATGTTATGAAATAGTGATGTAAGTAGTTGTAGCTAATTTCTGACGCCAGCAATACTAATACTGTTTTAAAGGGAATCTTAGAAAATATTACTCGTTGAAAATATTACTTTGAGATTATATTTATTGTTATTGAAGCCTCGCTTAAACAGATGTTTAAATGCCATCGTGTAAAAAGAGGACATCGTAGAAAA
>NW_011627357.1:176276-385850 GCF_000204515.1 Acromyrmex echinatior | reverse complement strand
TATAGTAAATATAAATATTTCTGTTAAGTATTTTTTATTTGAATTATAATGTCTTATTAAGTATTTTTGTAAATATTTTATAAATATTTTATAAATATTTTGTACTGGGTATATCATAATTTTGATAATAATTAGATGTTTTTAATTAGTTTAACATTTAACACAATTTTAAAATAAAATTTAATGCGTTATTATCGCGTTTAAATACTGCAAATATAAATAAAAATTTTCGAATGATAAAGAAATTTAGTATTTCCGAGATGGTCTATATGTGTGCGATGTTATTGGCTTTGTTAGAAGTTTGTACGAAACCGATAAAAATATATAGAATATTTACAAACTCAGATAATGTGTTCTCTTTTGCAACAATTAATTACGTAGTACGTATGAATATGATAAAACACGTAATTATAAAGATATCATTATCTACAATATTTATATTTTTCTCCCGACAATCGCTCCGAATCTAAATCTCGGTAATGTTTGGTATGCCTTGTCAATAAACAATTAATTTCTTAACGATATATGTATGCGAGGAACGAGTTCGAAAGGATTATTTAATTTCAGATATATGGCAATATCACACATATCTTAATGTTGATCATACACGTCGGTGTAATAAAATCGTATAAATCGGTGTCTCGCGGTATGAGTTCGGATTGAGATCGCACGATGATCGAAATGAATTTGATGAAAAACTTGTGTCTCAGAGAAAGTACAGTAGTCGCGGCCGTGATGAAAGGAATTAGTCTGGCATGCTGATGTGAATGGAAGTAAATCAGTGAACTAGCGCTCAATTGAAAAACCGATTTATTCTCCAAACCTATTCGTGTCACTGTTATGATAATTTGAGCTTATGTAAATTATATTAGGTGTTGGAATTAATTCGTAGCGTTTTTAATGAAAGAATGTTATTTATTTCACATGAGCATTAAAAAATACATTAATGAAAGTACTTCCCATCACTTGTAAAACGCTACGAATTAATTCCAACACCTAATAGCACATATTTTTCTTTTCAAAGCATCAGTAAAAATACAACAAAAGGATATGAGGTAAGGCGTTTACAAAATCTTTTGCAGATCACATTAGTTTCTATATGAATATATGTATCCACGAAGATCAAACAATCTGATTCTTGAGAAATCTAATCCTTTTATTAAAGGATTGAGAAGTCGGATTACAATATCATACAAATTCGTATTATATTTTTAAGTAAGGATAAACAAACAATAGCAATGCGTTTTTGAAAATCCGCAAGAAAGATTTCGCCTCTTTTCTCTCAATATTTATATTATTTATAGTATTTTGTAAAATTCTGAAATATTTTTTCAGTATTCCTTCAAGATAGCGGGAACGCGGCTTCTAGTTTGTCCTTCAAAAAGATAATGTAAGCTAAATATTAAACAGTCTACTTACATACAACAAAAAGTGATAGCAACTAATAATTATAAGTATATATTATTGTTAACAGTTACCTGACGCACAGGCATTTTATTCATCGTATGCGCAATAAACCACAATTTTGACCACGATTGAAAGAGAGAAAAGAAAGGAAGCTGACGTATATCAATATCAATCACTACCACGAGATTCACTTCATCAGGTGGATGTTTCGCTCGGATATGTGGATATGTTACAACGTTTGTCTACTCCGGATCGTCCAGATCGAGGAGCGACAACGGAACGATCACTCGTCGTCGTCGATTTTAACGGCTCCGTTCGCACGCGCTCCAACATCGAGACTGACATCAGCGACCATGAGTGAGCACAATATTGTTGCCAGAGTAAGTAGGTAGATAGGTACAACCATGTAGGAACAGTATATCTCAAAGCAGGCATACTACAGGTGACAGGCGGGCATTACGTCGTGATGCGAGCGTGCAGTACAGTGTAGTATTTGAATGTGAAAGTACGTGGTCACATACAGGTCCACGTGCGACCTGCCGTTCATTTTTGCAAGTGGTTCAGATACGCGCTGTGACAGTTTCCGATTAATCTGGATTTATCTCGAGAGATTACGAGTTCGCGACTGAAAGACGCTAGACGTCATTGCATCACATATACAATATAATTAATGTAGAATACGAACGGAAGAAAGATATGACATCACGACTTTTAAGAATAATTGATTCACCGTCTCGGATTTAATAAATATTTATATGTCAATAATCCCGTGCAATAAAACGCGTTTATTATAATATCAAAGGAAGTGTCGCGATATTAATATTAGAAACGATTTATGCTGACCTTGTCGATGATATAAATATGAGTATTTGCGGAAAAGAGCCAGAGGAACGTATACATACACTTTTATAGTGTACGGTTATCGAAACATGCGCTGTATGAGCGTAATTAAAAGAACCGCGGCACACATCCGTTGATTTGTCAGATTCTTTCCCAGTAAAGTGACGTATCACATGCATGTACGCGTATATAACTACTTCTTTTATATCTATATATTAGAATGATATAATAGAATGATCTGCAGTAGAATGATTGCGATTAATTGTTACGATTAATTGTTCTGATCTTTTCTTTTGTTTAGCAAGAGATAAGCATTGAAAGATAAATATGATTGTACAAAAATAAAAATTACTTTAATCCCGATTGTTAAAGTGATTTAAAAGAAAAAAAATTAATTGAACTATCGAGATATTTTTAATCTAAGATCCATAAAATTCGTTATAAAATCTGTCGTTGAAACTTTCGTGAAAACTTTCATCTCAAACTGGAATATCATCATGTATATTGCAGAATCTTTTGCAAAGCGAAATAGGATTGCGACGACAGGTATCACGAAGAAAGCAGAGAGAAGTTGCTCAATAAAAACGCGGTCGATGATACGTGAATATAAATTCGAAATGCGGGACGTTTATCTGATAATTTTGCAATATCGAAACACGTGTTTCGTCAAATGATTCGAAAATCTTACGGTCCCTTTTTTTTCCTTCTCGTCGAACAACATTAATTTTAATGTACGTGTGGAAATACAGGGTGTTTGGGAATAATAAATTTTTCGCATAGGGGCAGAATGGACTAAACTGAGAAGAAAAGTCCTCTACCATTTTGCAATTTTCGTAATAGTTAACAAGATATTAATCGCTAAAAATTTCCAAAAATTGCTCTTCAATAATTTTTTATTCTATACGACTAATACAACTTTACAGAAAAACTGCAAGAGACGAAAATTGTTTATTTTCTTCTCATAGAACTCTACGAATTTTTTCAGAATTTTTTATTAACTTTTTAGTACTGAATTTTCTTATTTTTACTAACATGAAGAAATACGATATTAAAAAATTCTAAAAAAATTAAAAAAAAATTCTTAGAGCTTATGAGAAGAAAATAAACAATTTTCTATTGAAGTTTTTCTGTAAAGTTGATAGTATTTGAGTAAAAACTTATTGAAGACCAATTTTTGGTAATTTTTAACAATTAATATCTTGTTAGCGAAAATTGCAAAATGGTAGAGGACTATTCTTCTCAGTTTAATCCATTCTGTCCCTATGCGAAAGATTTATCATTATTTTCCAAACACCCTGTATATGAGCCCCATATTATCATCATTAAATTATATAACGCGTTATACACGCTTAAATACGCAGTAATAATAATTTTCTGACCTCGTGGTAACAATGAGCGAAAGTAAAATCCAAGTATGTCCACGTAAATTTTTCAAAGATGCTTACCGCACCGAAACCAGACAAACAAAATTATTAGACAAAGTCTAACATAGTTACGAAACATAAATAATTGTAGTGATCTTCATATCTTATCTATTTTTCTATTTAAAAACTCATTTGAATATCTTAAGTATTAAATATTTAACTAAATATACTACAAATTGTGTAGATGTATATATAGTTTCATGAATATTTATTTCATGAAGATTTAAATGTTGATCTCCTAATTAGGAATTTGATCTCACCTCTTGTTGTTCTTCGACATTGTTTTGATTATCCGGGTGATCTGAAACATGTAATATAATACTATATAAATATTTAAGAACCTGACAAAGTATTATATCATTGAGACCTGAGATAGACACTGCCGTAAGAAGATCAAGATAAAGTTGGCAACTCAATGGGAAGAAAATGTTTTTTAAATGTTTATTATTCGCAATAAGATAGGAAACAAGACCATTTATATAACATTACTTTTAAATACGAAGCGTCACTACGATCTGAATGTTGAGATATTGAACTAATATATATATTTTCAAATAAATGAATTAATGAATTAATTTCAGAAATAATAATTACGATGTTGTCAGGCTTTCAACACAATCAATCTGAAATATTAATAATTCCCCAAATTTCCCAAATTAATCTTAAAAAATTTTATTATTCATTAATTTCACATTTCACTATTTCATTTTAAAATAACATTTATTTAACATTTATTTAACGTTTTTTAAACGTTTATTTGTAATTAATTTTACGTTTTACGATTCATTTCCAAAATAAAATTTTTTAAACGTTTATTTAACGTTTATTAAATGTTAATTTTACACTAATTTTTCATTTGACGAATGTTTCGAAGGAACATTTATTAAATATTTATTTAATGTTTATTAAATGTAAATTTAACACTAATTTTTTGTTTATAATGATGTTCTGAAGAAGCATTTTTTTAACGTTTATTTAATGTTAATTAAATATTTGTTTTACATTAATTACTCATTTGAAACAGTATTTTGAAGAAATAATTTTTTATTGCTTTTTTAACGTTTATTAAATGTGTTTTTTACATCAAACATTGTTCATTTAAGATAATAGCTTGGAGAAACATTTTCTAAACGTTTATTTCATGTTGAATCATCATGTTCCAATGAAAAGGAAATGGATTTTTTAAACGTTTTTTAAATGTTTATTTTTCATTAATTTCACGGTTCGTTTTCAGGATAACATTTATTTAATATTTATTAAATGTTTTTTAAACGTGCATTCGTTGATTGAATTTTACATTTTATGATTCATTTTCAAAGTAAGATTTTTTTAACGTTTATTAAATATTCGTTTTACATTAATTTTTCGTTTGAAATAATGATTCGAAGGAATATTCTTAAATGTTTATTTGACGTTTATTAAATGTTTGTTTTACGTTATTTATTTATTTAAAATATGATTAAAAAAACATTTATTTAATGCATTATTTTAAATACGAAGCGCCACTACGGTCTAAATGTTAAGATGTTGAATTATTATATATATTCATATAAATGAATTAATTTCAGAAATGATAATTGCGTGCCGATATGGTTGTCGGACTTTCAACGCAATCAATCTAAAATATTAATAATCCCCCAAATTTTCCAAATTTAATCTTAAAAAACTGTAATAAACTTATGCGAAAAATTTTGCCTCGGCCGGAAGTCGAATCTTTTGCATTTATTTAATATTTATCTTTATGTTTAATATAAATGTTAAAAAAATATCATTATTTTCTAAAATTCAAATTAATAAAAAACGGGAATGAAAAAATAATAACGGAAGAGAAGTTAACCCAATATAATTGCGTTAAGTGTATCATTTATGAACAATAAGAACTGTGTCCATCAATTATAAGTGACGTAACGGATAAAGTATGAGACTCATAATCCTGAAGTCCCAAGTTCAAAATCTGGTAAGTAAAAAAGATAAAAATATAATTAAAAATTACAATTAATTAATAAAATTAGTTGTCTAATGTTTATAAGTACTGTGATAAAAAATAATAAATTAAAAAAAAGATTTCTGCGTTGTACAATATTTTTTCTAATTTTGTTCATATAATTTTAATATTAAAAAACATTAAAAAACGTGTTTGTAAATGTTTGAATAAACGTTTTTTTAATGAAAAAAGGGAACTTTTCTTGTTATTTTAAACTTTCATCATTACAAAAACATTTTCGTCAAATTTTAAAAAAAGCGTTTTTTTAACATTAAAAAAACATTTCCTTGAAATATTAAAAAGATGTTTTTTTAGTATTAAACAAACGTTTTTTTTAATGGAAAAAGAAGGGGATTTTGTTCGTTATTTTAAACGTTTTTTCAAACATTTTTTTCCCCATTGAGAAATTTGAATGTGCTGAAAATTGCTTTTATCATTACAATCTTCATTACAGTCTTCATTTATGATAATTACTTTACATTTAGCATAAATTAAGTAACTTATTACATTAATCGTTTAGACTAAAAATCAAATCAGTATAGTCTATTTTAATCTATTTATAGTGCAGAAAGTAATCGGCGACCGTTTACGTCGATCAATATTCATAGCGACAATTTGGTTGTTTAAATTGGATCATGGTCCAATTATGTACCAATAAAAGAATCGTCAAGTATAGCTGCGACAATTAAACTGCTAATTATTGAATTTATCAATCAAAAATACATTTACTGCGATATATCGAATAATATACGCGATAAATGATATTATTGTTTATATCACTTTTTACTTCTATTATTTATTAGTCGATAATTTCTTATCACTCTTCTTATACAAATTACAACAATTTATCGTAGATAAATGACGTTGTCAAAAGAGACATAAGATTATGATCACAAATAAGTTTAGTAATTACCGTCGGCCGTATTGGCGGATGCATGTACTCGAAATTCTTTGAAAAAAGATAAAAGAATTATTATTAATCTTAAAATTTTTTTATGATTTCCTATTACCTATTATCAGCATGTTGTTGTCTTTCATTCTTAAATAGCTTTTGGATTAAAGTTTAATATTTTACTTAAAGTAATTATATCAATAATAAAATGTTTGCATAGCATTATCTTTGTAATATATTTAATTTTTATTATAATATTTTGAAATATCTTATTATTACTTATTTGTTATTTTCATAAGCCGTTTATTTAAATAAAATAGCAACACTTCTGTTCATGAAACAATTTTTATTAAATCGCAAAATTACCTAACGTTTACTTTTACGAATATTATATATATATATGAGACTGTCAGAAATAATATAATTAAAATAGTAATGAATCAATTTACACCAAATCGATATGTAAAACGATGACAACTACTAATGCTTAATTTTATTATCTATTAAATATTTATTTTTATTATTCGGGGGAAAGAGCAGCATTATGATTAACAGAAGTTTATTAGAAGAAAGCGCTCTCATTTCAGTATATCTTGGATCGCATAATCGATCAACAGCCAGGTATAAGAGAAAGTCAAATCACAAAAGACCGAGGAAGAAATGAACGCAATAATGTAAAAGTATTACAATAAGAGCAACGTCGATTTTAATCTGAAGCAACATAAAGGATTTTTTTTTATATATGCATGCGATGGAAAAATGAAGAAGTGATAAATAGTTGTTTAAAAATGGGTTACCTCGGATCTCGTTTTCGGAATTTTTTCTCCTTGTTGTACTCGAAGTGCTCATTTTCATCGATTCTGCGCCGTCCAGCTTATTTCCACGGTGATAACTCGGACACTGATCTCGTCTTTTCGTTCGCAATACCAAGTGCAGATTATCACTCCTCATCTTATCTATCAATTAAGCTTACAGACGAAGAAAATCTGATCACAAAGACGCAAGGTTTTTATCGTAAGTGATACTGAAAATTTCAAGATTCTGTGAATTTGAATTTAATATATGAATGACGTTTGGTAATTCAAACAACGTTATTTGTTTACAAAGTATTACCCTGGAAAAATTTCGCTGAAATTATTTTACGTTATGGAATATTTTTCAGCAAAATGTCAGCATTTCAGAAAATTTTTAACTTAATTTCAGCAATTTTTTTCATTTCAGGTTCAAAAGTTCATTTTTAGAAAAATTTCAGAGAAATTTCAGTTCAATTTCAACGATTTTTTAATATGTTTAGTTGAAAAATTCACTTTCATTGAAATTTCAGCAAATTTTTAATAATTTCGCTGAAATGTTCTAAAACATAGAATAATTTCAGCGAAATTGTTTACCAGAGATAATGGAAATTTGTTATCAATATAAGTTTGCATTATAGTATTACATGAAATATGATATTTAAAAGTTCCTTAAATTTCTTCACAAATAAAAATATACAAAGTGGATCTTAATGATTCATATCATCTTCAAAATTTTCCTTTAGAAGTAGATATATTATATAATATACATTAATTCCAGAAGGACTATTCCCAGTTTTATATTTGGGAATTTGGGCCTCGGATGAACAATTTTGAGATATGCCTAAAATTTTAAGGTATCAAAAGAGAATAAAAAATTCTATAAGCCCAACTTTATAGAAGAGGTTTCCTGAGTGCTAGAATTATCCAAACTTTAAACAGCTGTAGCATTCAAGGGACTCATTTTACAAAGTTGTGCATATATGGACCTTCTTAATCCTTTTTTTATGTTCTACAATCCTAGTTAGGTCTCAATGCTGTTCAGTCGGAGCCCAAATTGGATATAGTCCTTTCTGCCTAAAAATGGAGCATAAAATTGTAAATAAAAAACAGTAAGAATGATTTATGAATTATTTCTGTATTTTGATACATCATTAAATGATATTTTGTGAACATTGCAGTTCATTTCATTAAGATGAGAAGCAATCTGATATATTGAGTATACTCAATATATCAGCCTCTCACCTATTAATTCATCATACAGACAGCTGTTGGCGAAAGTCTTTCATGAGTTCTCGTTCGTCTCGATAAATATTCCAGTAAGATCCAGTTATCTAAATCAAATCCAAGCGAATCGTATTTTTCTGACAAGGCACGGCGAACAGAAGCAAGACACATTTTTTTCTCCTCTCGAAGAGAGAATCGAATTAGTCGGATTACATCGAGAGAATAAATTAACGATCGTGATGCACGAACGTTTAGGCCGTGTCACAGCTAATGACAACTCGGTAAATGCAATACACGCATAAAGTTACGCTCAAAATAGGTGTCAAGGCATCCGCGACGTCCGGTGTACTCGATTTTCAAAGGTGCGTGCCGCGCACCTGCGCACCGAATCGCCGCATTCATGGCGAACTTAACGTGCATTCAACTCCGACCGATTACGAACCGTCTGTAATCGTTCCATTTTAATTTTCCTCCGATTAAATGAACATTTTTATTTCAGCTATTTTTATTTCACCAGCTCGTGAACGCCGTTTATCATCCATCGCGGTCGAGAACCACTTCGGGTCCTCTTCCCTCCCATTCCCTCTGTCCATTTATTCAGCGAAAGTTCTGCCCATAGTAAAGTGACAAAGAGAATTCTTTCTCGATCGTTCCTCTAGCAACGGAACGGGCGGTTAATTTTGACCTATATGCGTTTTGGAAGCGAGCCGTTTAGCACGAGAACGGGACGGTCTCGCGGATGTAACGGTAAAACCGTCCAGCAGTAACGAGAGTCTGGGTCTCTCGAGAGTCTCAAGATGAGGGAATCTTCTCTCACAGTGCTGTCCTCGCTTCTTGCGTTCATTGACGTCTAATGGACTTCTCGCGGAACTCCCGGTTAACAATTTCACGCGCAGTAAATCGAGCATGCCCCTCTACTCGCGTCGCGCGGAAAAGTGTACGCTCTTTCGCAACGAGCGTTCACGTGGATTCGAAAATCAATCGTGGCCGATTATATTAAAATCCTTCGCCGCCGTCTGTGATTTCTCACGCGTGTATTTATATTTCAAGGAACAAAATTAATCATCGAGTAACTATAAATATATTTATAAACACTGTGATTAATACATTTTAAATTATTACACGTAATAAATATGATAAAATTGTTAATTGTTTAAAAACAAATGTATTTACAAAATCAGTTAATAAGACATGTACATTAATGTATATTTGATATATACATATATATATATATATATATAATTTGCAGAATTGTTTTAAAATTGCGTGCGAAATTTGAAAAGGTCTGACGGTGGTTTACGAGGGAAAATTCGGAGCGCGAGGTTCAATTCATGGGTCATTAGGACCATTTCGGAAAATCTCTCCTGCCTCCGCGACTAAACCCGTTCCTGATAGTCGCGATACTTGTGAGAGACGTGAGAGAGTCGTAAGATTCGCGAATCGTACGAGGAGAACGACGGAGGCGGCAGGAGGAGGAAGTGGGAGGTAGAAGGAGGTGATACACATACACGTACTCGCGAGCGATGGGGTTCGATGTGAACCGCTTCCAGGGCGACGTGGACGAGGAGCTCGTCTGTCCGATATGTTCTGGCGTGCTTGAAGACCCTGTCCAGGTAAGACGCCTTTTGATCTGAGAAAATCTTCCTACGACCCACTCTGCATCTCACCTAACCTCCATTATTTGTTCTGCGCGTTTTTGTGTGAAGAGCTTCGTGGAATCCGAGAAAGGAGAGGAATATTTCAATTTTTCAAGAGACAAGATCGAGGAGAAGCCCGGATTTTCGCGAGTTTTAATCTGAGAATCTCACCTCGACCCGTTTCGACGCAAGCGAGAGGTCGATGAAGCTACGTACAAGATTTTGACTTGACGCATCGAGAGAAAGAGAAAGAGCTTTCGAATACATAATATTTCAACGCGTCACCGGCGTTGCTTTATTTTCCGAGGCTTCCCGTTGTTCTTGTCCACACTACGTTGCTTGCCTCGAAATAAGAGCGAACAAAATTGCGCATCTACGAATATAGGTTAGCTTGACTTATCGCTTTTAATCTAGACGCTATTATGTATGATTTGATGAAGCATGTATCTTTTAAAAGAATACTACTTGCTCTAAATTAAGCCTGTCTTTACATGTTTACATATAAGATATATAAGCTATCGTCTCTTCTATACTTCCAATATTTTCTTCTATCTTCATTTAATCCTATCCATGAATAGTTTCTCATCCAGATAATGTCTGTCTTGTTGCTGGCATGTTGTTTGCTAAATGTGCATTGCTAAGCATATGTTGCTACCAGAATTGCAGCAACTGAGTCTTCATATTGGCAATTTGATGCCTCCTGATATAGCAACAGTTTGCCGATAACTTAAAAATCGTTATCATTAAAATTTATACTACTACCATCATATTGCCATATATATGCAGCATCATATAATGCTTTCAATTGCTGACAACACAAGATGTCAACATTGATGTCATCTATCTTGTTATTAAACTGCTGACAATACATATACACATTGTTGTCTGTATGTTGCTACAATGTCAGTATATTCAAAATATTTTCTTTAAAGATAAATCTATGGCAAGTTGCCAGTATCATAAGCACAGATTTGTGTGATTTTGCTGAGACACGCTTTGCTATCAGAGTTATATATTTTAACTATTTATTTAGATAGTGTTTGTGCTTAAAATATTTTATCATTTCATCTTTGGAGGATATTGATTTGTTTTTTCAAAAACAGCATGTACTTATATTTTGCTGCTTTATAAAGTTGTGGTAGCTTATAAAAAAACTGGTAGGTGAGTAATGTGTTACAGGCACCAGTGTGTGAACATGCCTTTTGCCGCACGTGTATCAACGAATGGATAAATCGCCAGCCTACGTGCCCCTTGGACCGTACGCCCATCACATCCACTCAGCTTAGAGCAGTTCCCAGAATCTTGAGAAATCTGTTGGCCCGCTTGTGTATCAAATGCGACAACATTATGTACGGTTGTAACATGGTTGTCAAGTTAGATTGCCTGGCGATGCATCTCGAGCAGTGCGAATACAATCCGAAGAGACCAATGCAGTGCGAGCAGGGTTGTAGCTTGATTATTCCCAAGAACGAACTCAAGGATCACAACTGCGTGCGCGAGCTCCGTAATCTGATACAGTCGCAGCAGCAAAAACTAAGCGATATGAAGCGTGAACTCGATGAACAGCAGCTGCAAATTAATGAACATAAACGTGAGATTCATCTTTTGAAAGACTTTATGCGCGCGCTTAGAGTATCAAATCCGGCGATGCGTGCAATTGCTGATCAGATGGAACGAGACGACGTCGTCAGATGGTCCGCGTCTTTACCACGCGCTAGAGTTACGAGATGGGGCGGTATGATCTCCACGCCTGACGAATTGCTGCAGGTGCAAATTATTTATTTAAGTACCAATTGATAAATTTATTTTGTGAGTACATTCATCCTGAAATTGTTCTTTTGATATTTTCAGACGATGATCAAGAGAACTCTGTCAGAGTACAATTGTCCACCTCATGTGATTGACGAGCTGATGGAAAACTGCCACGAGAGGAAATGGCCACCAGGTCTTAATTCACTGGAGACTAGACAGAACTCTCGACGACAATACGACAACTACGTGTGCAAAAGAGTACCTGGCAAACAAGCGGTGCTGGTCCTCCACTGTGATAATATGCACATGCCGGAGGATATGATGGTCGAGCCTGGGTTAGTGATGATCTTTGCACATGGTATCGAGTAGAATTGTTGGACAGCGTATATGAATACGATTAATTAAACACCATCGCGGGTTCAGAAACACTGATGTCCACATCGCTTACGTGGAGAGAACGAATTTCCTCGACCATAATTTGCGAACTGATGTGAGTTGTTCTGAAACTTAGTTAGAATTAATTGGGGAACTATCATCTGATCGCCAAGGATTCGGAAAATTCCTTCACTGGGATATTCAGGCATTCATTCGGTTGAAAACCTAATATTGCAAGATTGTCCTTGATGCGAATTCATTCCGAAGATAAATCGAAGCCGTCGAGTATACGCAAACGATGATGCACATGTCGCCCTTTGTGATACGCGATTCTAGAGGCGCGATTGCCATGTACATGGTCGATTGGGATTGTAATTGTAATCGATACGGCAATATACTGGTAAACAAATTTCTCGCCGCGACGTTCGACTCGCCGTTATCGGTTACTTCAATCGAACTCCCACAGGAAAACTCAATCGAGTATCTGAATCGTTGCACTGTGATATACCACTTCGGTGAGAAACCTCCTGAAATCGCGTGATAAATGACCGACCATCGTCTTTTCTTCTTGGCCGGTCGATTGATCGAATTGTACATTTTTTTATCGGCGGTTCGTTTATCGTTCATTTCAGGGTCATTTACGGATACTTGATCTTGTAAATGTTTTACTATAATACTTTAGAGACAGAAGAGTGTAAGCAATGATTGGAGAAAATTAAGCACAAACGAGAACTCTTGCAGATGCAGATTCACCACAGTGTAATCCTTTTTTAAACATTTGACGCGTATTGATTTCTGATTTTTTTTCTTGCAACTTTTTTCTTATGTATACTTCCCTAAACTCTTTCTTTTCTTCTTGAAAATTTACACTATGCATTGTAAATGCAGTAATTATTATCATCATCTGTCTTTGTATAAAAATGCATTTCCTAAAAATTGTTACTAATTATTGTTTGTTGAATATGCCACAGTGTGGTTGCCCTGAGTTGATGACACGTTTTGTTTCCGTCGTATCACTGTATTAGGATGTTCTATCGTTTTGTTTTTTAAAGAAAGATTGAATTTAAATACTATCAAAATATTATTTGATAGCAAGAGATAGAGCACCCTACATAAATTGTAATTTATGACAGTGATAATAATTATTACTGTAACAATTAGTTAACTCTATTAGCTTGATTGCAATATTGATCTATTCATCGAAGCGCGTAACGTTAAATGCTTTTTTTATATAGCTTCTCATTTTGCATTGATATTGATTTTGCATTATACTGATTTAAGACCGATAGATTATTAAAAATTGTTTTTCGACGGTAACTGATCTTACTCTATTTTTTATATTATGATATAAAACAATATCATGTAATGGAGGTAGATACAAAGATAAAGATATTAGAATTCGTTTTCTCGGAAAAACTTCTAGTTTGTCTTGCGTTACTTCTAATAATACTTCCAATAAGTCTTCGAAAAAAAGTTAGATAAAAATACGTAAATTATCTCGCCAAAAAGCGAGAATCGTATTAACTCTTTTTTGTACCACTTTTTGTACCTTCTGATAAAAATTGTTATCTGATAAACATCGTGAGTTTGAAGTATACATAATTATATGTCTAGAGATTATAGTAAGACAATTCGATGAACAGGCTGATTATATATATATATATATATATGCACATATACATATATATATAAAATATACATAATAATTACAATAAAGCACAGATTTTACTTACAATTAGCACAAGTGATTTAATATACCTTGTATTTTTATTTTTTTCTCATTTTGATCAGATTATGCAATCCATAAATCCTGTCACAAGTTGAATTACATGTGATAAATAAATTCAATTACACAAATAATGTGTATATCTTATATTGACAGATATCAGCAATTGATATATATTGAAACTAAACATTGCAAGAAACGTTTCTATGGCTGTGAATTCTGATTTAGTGAATAATGCTATATGATTTTTCATATTCTTTTGGGATATTAAATCTTTAGTGCTAAAAAGTCGCGATTAATCATTATTGTTATTATGAACATAATAACAATTTACAAGATCTATTTTACAATAAAAAACGAATATTTTTCTCGAATTTTTATTAAAAAATTCGTGCTTCTATTTTCTAAATTATGTTTAAACATTTTTGTGGCATTTTTATTCAATGTGTCTTTGAAAGTATAATTTCGTTGTTAAGACTCCGGAGTACTTACTCCAGTCATATTGAATTGTGAAGTCATAAGCGAGAAATGTCATAAATGACACGTTGATTTTTCTTGTATGCCATTTGTAAATAAAAAGAATTTGAATGAAATGAAATGATGAGATCGCTTTAAAACATCTAAAATGGGTGAAGATTCTTCTTATTTCCTTTGACAGTTAATAAATAATCGTAAAAGGCGTAAAGTGAGTTTACTAATTTTTATTCAATGCATAGCCTATTTTCACTTCGAGCTTTTTTCGACTCTTTACTGACTATCGGGGGAGATAAGGAGAGTCTTCGCCTATTTTTACAAGTGTTTTAAAACGATTTTCATTTTCCAAATTCTCTTACAATATACAAGAAAAATCAATTCACATTTCTCGCTTATGATGTCGCTTACGATTCAATATGGCTGAAGTGATTACTCAGAAGCATTAAATTTCTTAAAATCATCATTTGCGCATAATTTTCATGATTACACTTCTAGGATAGTTTTTACATAAAATTTTAGTGTAATTGCATATAATTTGCATATGATACAAAGCTATTCTTTTAGCAAACTTGCATTTATAAATACATTTTATTCTTCATACTTTCATTAAAATGTTCTAATATTGTGCTTACAATCGCAAATACTTTCATTATGATCATTATAGTGATATGACATCGTGTCTTGACAAAGAGGCAAGCATTATATTAGAATAGCGATTTCTGTAATATTAATGATACCAAGACTGAGCCAAAAAGAGACGAAAATCCATGAGAATGAACTTTTGAGAACTTATTATATAAGAATTTGGATTTATTTACAAGATGTGCCGAATGCGATAACGCACAAATATTACATATATATTCACAAAATAAAAAACGCTTATGACTTTTACAAAAATTATTTTCTTTTTAATAGTTTGCGATGTGTTAAAACCAACTTCCTCTGTATGCCTACATATATTTTATAACTTATATCTTTTGT
Source organism: Acromyrmex echinatior (assembly GCF_000204515.1). The sequence goes on along the minus strand of NW_011627357.1, from coordinate 370,340 downwards.
TAAATCATATCTTTGGTTACAAACGAGTTTTCTTATCCTATATGAATAATTTTTCATAGTTCTTGGTCGAGAAAATATTGTTTTCAGAGAAAAATTAATGGATTTACAAGTTCGATTTTTGTCTTGTTACTTATTCGTTATTTTTTTATTAAGCGTGTCAGAGATTAATAAAATATTTCGAAGAGGAGAAGACGATCTGATTAGAATTTTGGATAAAGCTATAAATTCAGAAATTCCTTCATCATTTTAAATTGTCGGGCATACACCGGTGACAACTTGTCCGTAGGCTCGTTCAGGCCTAATGCTGACGGGTTTCATGTTGATCAAAATATTATTGATACAGCCGACATATTGAGCCTGCGAGGTACTTCCTCGTAATCTTTTTCCCAGCATCGGATGTCCACCGATGAATATCGGATGTTTTGATAAGACTCTAGCTACGTTTTTGCCGCCAATTCCGGGTGGTGCTGGTTTGTGATCGACTGATAGGAGTACTGCATTTTTCTGTTTGACGGCTGTTGGAAAAAAAAAAGTAATAATAGAACGCGATTTAAGTAAAATCGACTGCTACTAACAACCGTTAGTGCTTTATTTTAGTTAAAGATAAACTTCAAATCAATAAAAAAATCGTTAAGATTAAATCGCAGCTTCGAGAGTATTCTTAATATTGACTTGATATAAATGCTATCTACCTCGAATATTGTGCCAATGGCCATCACACAGGGAGTTTGGTTTCGTTGGCTCGAATGCAGTCTCAATCGAGCCTCTCTGCGTTTTTATGAGAAATTTGATAGTACCATTAATCATCTCTAGGACGAGATAATCCCTTTTACCGTGCACCGATAGCAAATGTCCAGATGTGGATCGCGGTTTTATATCCATTTGAATATCGACTGTGCGATCCACATTAAATCGATCGACTAAAAATTAATAAAATATTTCTTTTACTAATATCGTTGGTTTAGTTAATTACAATTAGAAACGATATTGAAATATTTTTTATTCGAAACGTATATTTGTATTAATTTTCTTACCTGCTTTGAATAAATTACTGCCATTTCCTGGAAAGAAGAAGAGACCGGGCTCGACTCTCTTCGAGCAAGGTATTACGCCTACTTTCTCCGATGGTTCTCCGACGAGTTGTCCATTCATCATGAAATTTCCTATACAGCCACTGAACGTTTTATTAAGACCCTGAAACAAAAATATTGTTATACTCTTGCAAGAGTATAACTCCTAAGTATGAGATTAAAGATTATGCAATCTTACAATATTTGTGTACGCAATATTGGATATTTCTGGCAAAACGCCTCCTACGAAGAATGGCGGATTGACATTGATAGCAGTGGTGTGTCCCAGTGAGTATGCGGTCACTGCTTCCTCATCATCCACAATTAATTGACCGTAGTTACCATCTCTCTTGAAGATTATGATATGCCATTGATTGTTATTGATCATCTTGTCACTCACTAGCAATGCTGGTCCGCTTCCACAATCGAATTTGTAGTGAACCTAGAAGAATAATTTTCCAAGATCAAGACGATTTGTGAAACAACTTTTCCGTGTGAAGAAAAGTACTTCCTTACCTTTCCACCGAGCACGTACACAGCGATTAAGTCTTGCTTACTGAGATCGGAAGTATAAAATATAATTCCATCGTCCGCCATTGTTTTTATATCAATCTGGAAATCATAGTCGTCTTTGTACCTTCCATTCAGTGATCTGTATTCTAATCTACTGTTCCTTGCAGTACCTAAAAAGAGTCATTAGGTGTTTGAAAAATTTTATTGATTAATATTTTCATTTGAATATTTTTCCACTTATTATATTTAAAAATATGCAAAATACCAAATCGCCAAGCATTCTCAAGATCAGGATCTGTTGCTGGATAATATGGCAAGTGACACTTGTCGATGGTTTCAGGCTGCTCAGTTGGCCTTTGCGTAGTAGTTGTCGTGAAATCATATTTGTCTACGTTAATTCGTCCTTCCAATTCTGGTTCTTCTTCTTCTTCTTCTTTCTCATCTTCTTTGTCCACATCGACTTCTATTATATCTAAAAGAAAATAATTTGTTTCTGTTTATTTATCATTATTTATGTCAATACAATTTATATATATAAATTTTAAAACAATAATGAGAACAATAATTATCATGTTAAAGGACTCCTTAATATTTAACAAACTAAAGACAAGAATGTAAGGGAAAGTAGGAGTCTCAGCGCAGTACTTTGTGCGCAAGTATAACAATGAAAATTAAGATACATTTTTGATACCATCAACCAAAGAATCGAGGATATCACGCGCAAAAAATTGGCACGTATCAATACTTTAGATAATAACGAGGAATCAACAGTGGTTCCTTTTTGGTTTACTGTACCTTTCGTACCGTTAATAACCGAAAAATTTAAACAATTCAACAAGAACGACATCAAGATTTCTTATTTTAATTCTAACAAACTACGGAAATACATTAAGATACATAAAGATCCTGTAGATTCTTTATCCAAATCTAACGTCGTGTATAAGATAAATTGCAACGACTGTGATGCATCTCTCTCTGTGGGATAAACAGGAAGAAGATTAAAAACACGAATTTTGGAACATCAAAATCATACACGATGGAATACTAGTTTAAAATCGGTAATAACAGACCATTGATTACAACATGGACATGATTGGAACAATATTCAAATTCTTGACGAGGAGCCGTAATAAACGTTTTGTCTCAGAGATGCTTAATATTAAGAAATAGAGAAACAGTCTTAACCTCCAGACAGATATGGAAGGTCACAAATCGTATATTCCGATTATAAACAAGGTTATAAACAAGGTTTGACTTTGCATTGCCAAGTTTTTTCACATTTCAGTTATGTTCGTCGAAATAGAGTGACAGTTTTCGTTACTTTATATGTCTGACGCTTACACTTAGAATATGATACTAATTTTTATCTCTGTTGACGTTATAGTGACGATTATTTTAGTTTTGACATGGATTTTTCTAATTTTTGGATTCAGAGGTTTTTTTACCAAAAAAATGTTCTGGCTTGTTTTCATATTACTATTCTGATTACATATATCCTTCTTTCATGTTTTCACTAGAACGATTAGAAATTTCGCAAAAGGTCATCCAATCGCTTGACGAGCTATTCCGCTTCTCTGAGAAAACTCTCATCTTTTCTTATTTTAATAAAACTGTCTGTCTTAAATGTTTATAAATTATGAATTCACTGCGTTGTAATTTTGTATATCTGAAGAGGGCCTAAACACAAGACCGACACATGTAATGTATTCCGTAACGTTGAAGATTTTTTATTATGTTGGAGCTGGTAATTTATATTTTGTATATATGTTTATATTTAATACATTTACATTGACCTAATTTTGAAGAATTGCTCTTGTTGCTGTTTGATTCTTACTAGCCTTTTTTTATTATTTGTATCTTACAGCAATGGATATGTTTAAAAATCCATTTTTAATATAAAAGTGTACAATGTCCGTATAATATCCGTACGCGTTTCAACTTACTTCAAATCATTCTCAACGGAATTGAACATAATAATTCTATCTTGTGCAAGTAGTGCCAACTATCCATCACATCAAAGAGATTCCTTAGATTCATCCCTACTTTCCCTTATATTTTTGTCTTTAATTTCTTAAATAATAAATAAATTTTATTTTATGTAATTGTTTTACTTCACTTACTGATTTGAGTCGACGATTCTATTGTATCTTCCGGACCTTCCGATGGCAATAATGGTGGCAAGAATTCAGGTTCAACGATAGGTGGTGAAACTAAAAAGGATTTAAGCGATTAAATTCAGCTGAAATATAGTTTGACAATAATTTTGTTAATCAAAATATCTTAACGTACGCGTCTGATCACTGCCTTTGCATTTTCCTAGAAATGCGTGTGGTCTCTCGGTTGTATTGGCGAAATTGATTATGATCTCGCTGTTGAGAGTCGCATCGCCAATGCAACCAACGAAGGGCATGATTTTCCGTTCATCCAAATCGAAATTTGATGGTAGTCCACCAATGTATAAGTTGCCATAGAGGAAGTGCAACGGTAGCGGCGCCGAATCGGTTCTGTAGTTCTCCGTATCGTCAATGTCGAGGCTAAGAGCCGATTGGTCATGAGTGGCGGTTACCACGTGCCATTCATTATCGTTGAATTTAACATCTGACGGGCTCGTCCTAAGCTCCTCACCCTGACTAGTGAATACCAACTGTCCATCTACCAGTGACAGATAACTAGTAGCCGCGTTCTGCTGATCGTCGTTCGTTGCATAGAAAATTAGACCATCGCTGGCCAATGTTTTAAACTTGAGATTCACTTGTAGACCATCGGATGCTAAATTACGCCATCTCACATAACCAGGTGTATTTTTCTCGAAAGAGACGAGACTGGCAAACTGAAAGAAATAATTTCAAGAGTTAGTGAGATGAGACGAAAATCTGCATCTAATGAAAAGCTGAGTTTTTTAAACAAGAAATTTTTCATTTATGATCTGCGAATAATTAACATTCCGCTAATTACCCTGACTGGACAACCAGGCATAACTCCAAATGCCTGCACGTTGCGCGTAAGATCGACCGAAGTATCTAGGATAACTACGTCATCGATGCACCCTTCAAAGCCATTGTTGGTAACCGAATCATAAGGACGTTTTGCATTAGGCGGATATCCACCAAAATAAATATGATCTGATGAGGCCAAAGGTTTGGTAGTTCCTCTCTCTTGACTCGACGCGACTGTGTGGTCATCTACCTTCAGTGCGCCCATTGTATCTTGTCTGATGGCCTCTAGAGTGTGCCAATTACCATCGTTGTATTTATCTAAAGACCTCAAAACAATAGTACCCTCGCCAAGATCGTACTGATACAACAATTGACCATTTCTCATTTCTAAAGACAAGAATTGTCTTCCCTTGCCCATTAAATAAATCAATCCATCCTCCACAAAAGTTTTGAAAGATAGTTTGATGATAAACTTCCTAGTGTCTGGCGTAATCTGCGAACTCTTTTTGCTGAGTATTGCGTAACCGTGTCGATCAAAACGGTAACCTCTGCTTGGCGCGAAATTAATGAGTTTGTCGCGTTCGAGTGCACTCTTCTGATTGTTCTCTCCATCGACAAAGTTCCAGAACGACACCGGTATATCGCCTATCATCAATTCCTCCATTTCGCCCTCAAAAGAAGATGCGGTTACGGCATCTTGGATGTGGAAGGATGATGGATAACCACCGACAAAGAGCTTCGAATGCTCCTGATCCACATTAAAAATATAATAAGGACCCAACAAAACTCGCTCTTTCTCGTACAATGTATCTTTTCCCTCGCCAATATCTTCGCGAACGATTAACTTGACATTTTTACCAGTTCTGCAAGCAAAATTTTGAGAAACATCAATATAAAATTATTTTAAACTAGATAAAGCCATATGAGTTGATGCCAACCTGTCGATAATTATCTGCCGCCACACATTATCCGATACAAATTTGTTGTGATTTATTCTTTCTGGTCCAGATCCCAGATCGACTATAAGCACGGGATATCCACTTTCAATCAATAACGCCATGAAATCATGCTATGAAATATAAAATTAATGTTAAGAAAATTTTCTTCATATTTCTTTGATCCAAATTAGCTCACTTTCATGATTATTATATTAGATTTTATTAGGCTCACCGCTTTCGAGCGTGGTAGCTTTGATTTTTCCTCATTGCCTAGATACAACAGAAAACCGTTGGTCTTGTTGGTCCTGAAATATAGGGATATCTTTGTGGATGTAGATAGTAATGGCAGGCTCTCCGGATTTTTCAGTTCCAAAGTAGTGTTTCTGTAGAAGGTCAAACCGGTCTTAAACCGATTGGCTAGTTCCCGGGCGTTCGCGATTTTGTTTCTCAGGGCCTCAATTTTACTTTGCAAATCATTTCCAGTTGCATCAATCGATTTCTGGTTGCCATTTAGACCGTTTAGCAGATTGTTGATGTTTGGCATCACTTTATCTACACCATCCAGCTGCTTATTTGCTTGCGAGATTTCGCGGATTGTCTCTGACGTATTCTTTGAGAGTTGTTTTGTCTCTCGCAAATCTTCCGGAATTTGATTCACAATACCGTTCATGTCATCGATGGCGACCTTGATGTTACTTTCGACATTCATTGCTTGATTCATGGCATCATATGCAACTGAAGACGATTGCGAAGGAATGTTGCCGAGCGTCCTGCAATTTTTATAGATTTAACAGATGTATGCTTTAATACTCAACATGCCTTATGCTGTTCCTAAATCAATTTAGTAACATTATTTTTATATTTAATTATAGGAAGTAAAATGAGAGACTTGAAATTAAAACATAGGAAGCAAGCTGTACTTGTCGATAGAGTCGAGAAGCTCCTTGTTACGTTTATTTTGAGTGTCAATCAGAGTTGCGTTATTTCTTGCATCTCGCAAATCATTTTCGGGTTGGCCCGTCGTTTTTGTTAGAGCGAACTGCGCGGCGGCTAACAATTTGAAGCACTCATTTCGAGAGTCCAACATCTTTTGCTCGATTCCATCAGTCTGACATTAATAAACAAAATAAAATTTATTTAAAAAAAGTAAATATGAATTAAAATTATGATGTTTAGCTTTTTACCAGTGATGTTGCGTTCTCAGCAGCAATTATGGCATTGTCTGCAGCATCTTTCGCAGCTTGAATTGCGATTTCAATATCCCTGTATGCTGAAACGGCCCTCACCGCGTCAGTATTACGAGTATCAGTTAGTAGACTATCCAATTCTAATGAACGATTGTGTAGATATGCTGCGTGAGCATGAGCTTTCTGCACTGGCTCAGCCAGATCGATTAACATTTCATCATTTAACGCAATGGTGTTATTCAGTCGATCAATTACATCGCTGTCAGTGTTAGTTCCTAGAAAAGAAAAAGGAAATTCTAAAGAAAAGGAAAATCATTTTTGCAATCATATTTATCGTTATTTTTACAATTATCAATCAAAATATAAAAAATATCAAACTATGAAAATATCAACAATACTCACGTAGAAGATCGATATTGATTTTTGCATGATTAAGGAAATCACTAGCGTTATTCTTGAGTTGTTCCCCAGCTCCCAAGTCCTCTCTCGCTTCGGCAGTGGAATTTTTCACAACGTCAAGATTGCCACTTTGTGCAGCGATTCTATTCTCTCGATTCAGCTTATCTGCTATACTAGCAGTATCTTGAGCTATTTGCACGGTATCCAGTAAGTCATCCATCTTGGCACTGATATTTTTTATCCTGACGTTAAGATCAGTCACAGCGAAGCTTAGGTTGCTGGCCGGAAAATTGTACTGATGCATTTCGGAAATTAGAATATTGGCTTGATCCGTTTGATCCAGGACATTATCCCGAAATTCAGTGAAGGAGATATTCTTGATTTTTTTTAGAATTTCCTTCGCTTCGTTCAATGCATTATCGACCTTGGCGCCTGTTCCCAATTCAATATTCAATGCTAATGATTGTACTTCCGATACGATCTGATTCACTAAGTCGATCTTATGTATCACATCTTCCTCCAGAGTGTTCATGTCCTGCAATGTATTCTCTGCGTTGTCCTTCCATTTGCCGCTGTCCTCAGCGGTAAAATCAATTTGTTGTTTCTGATAGTACACTTCATTTTCTAGCCGCTTCAGCTTCTCCTGCAACGGTAGTAGATTTACTCGACTTGGATCTAATAATTTAACTTCGGGGTAGAGCTCGTTGGCCGTATCGTTGATAAACTTAAGTCGTTGATTCGTAAAGTAGCCTTCCGCAACCGTCTGAAAGTGTATCAAGAACATTAAGTTACATTAGTTTTTGAATAATATATATATAAATATATTCATGAATTATTGTATTTTATTTACACTATACTCGCGCGAGACAGGCTCTACTAAATCGGCTAGTTCATCTGTGACATCCAAAAGATTTCCCGTGCAGGAACCACAGGAGAAACAACCTTGCGACGGAATAAGCACGTGCCTATACGGACAATGGTCGCACTTTTCACCAATAACACCAGGTAAACAGGTGCATTGACCAGTAGTTGTGTCGCAAGACACGCCGACGGAATAACCAGTGTGACATTCACACGCTGAAAGAAACGGATGATTATACATTTAATTTTTACTGTAAGATTATCTTAATGATTCATCTAAGCTTTAATTCGTAAAGCCCGTTTAATAATTATTGAGCAATTGAAGAAAGACATGGAACAATCTTGTTCGTAGCAAAATAAATTTTTGTTTTACGATTGACAATTTTACTCACGATATTTATAAAAGTGAGAAATTATAGTGAGAAATGGTCTTACATGTGCATCCATCACGTCTATAATTCCAATATCCCTGGATACACTGATCGCATCTGCGACCGGTGACACCTGGCATGCATTTGCACTGTCCCGTTTCTCCGTCACATTGGCTACTCTCGGAGGCCAAGCCGCAGTCGCATGGTCTGCATCCATTGCAGGTACCGAAACCATAATGATTGGGTGCACAGTGATCGCATCGTTCGCCAATAACATTTTCTCGACAGAAACATTGCCCGCTGTAGCTGTCGCAATGTTCCATTCCACAGTCATCGCATACGCAGCTACGACAGTCCTTCCGCTCCACGGCATCACCGAAATAACCGGGAGCGCACAGATTACACGCTTCACCGTAGGTATTGTTTAAACATTGTAAACACTGACCAGTGATACTGTCACATGAGCCAATTTGATTGGTGTCAATATTGCCAGAGCATTCGCATGGCTTGCAGTAATCGCCGTACACTTCAGGATTGCCATAGTAGCTGGCAGCGCAAGCCTCACATCGAGCACCATAATATCCGGGTAGACAGTCGCAGCTAATCTTATTGCCCTCCTCATTCACCTCGCAGCCGGTGGCAAAGTTATTGGAGGCAACCGGTAACGGGCATGCACAAATCAGACAATCCGTTGGTGTGCCCACAGTGGCGTTACCGTAGTAACCTTGCTCGCAAAATTCGCAATGGTCGCCGGTGGTTCCATTCTTGCAATTCTTCAATTGAAGAAAATTAAGAAAGTTATAGACTTAAAAAAACAAAATAAATTTTGAAACTCAGAGAAGTTCTTATAATTCACCTGACAAATTCCGGTGTTTACATCGCACGTAGTCGCATGACCGTTACATTGACAAGGCGCGCAGTAGCCTCCGTATGGTCCTGACTTGATCCTATAATATCCTGGAGCGCATTCCTCGCATGAAAGTCCTTGATAATTGGGTGGACATTGACACTGTTCTACGCTGCCAGCTGGAATGCTATATTGAGCTGAATATTGTTCCGTTGTAATGTCCCAAGTTACGTATGATAATCTGTAAAGATGTTTATTACACGGAAATAATAACGATCCTTCGATATCTTGATGAAAGAATCATTAATACATACGAAGCCATAATACTGGGGTTCCAGTACGTAGCACGCACATATATTCCACGTAGATCTTCGAGAATAACCATAATTTGTTCTCTAGTAGCGCTGAGTCTGTTGCTAGTTACAAAATTAGCTTCGATGAGGCGGACGGACGCTCTAAAGTTGACAAAGGATGGTGGCTGTTCATCGGAATAATAAAATAACGTAGTATTGGCGCCTTGAAGAATTACATCGGCGGCGCTGACAGCCTTACCGAAGGGTCCCGTGCTATAATAAACGCTATAATTTAAGTAACCACCGTAAGAAGTCAACTTTTTATTGAGATAGGTATCAGGTGCCGAAAAGTAGATGACGTTCTCGAAAGTGTCGTTGGCAATGAGCGAAACTGTGATTGCAGTTGCATTCTCTACGGGATAGGTTGATAGATTGGTAAAGTTGCCACTCTTATCAATGGGTGTGATCAATTCCCAACCAGCCATATCCATAAGATGAGTCCAATAGAGATTCGCGGAGGCACATCTAAATGAATATTACATCTTTTAAAAAAAAATTCTTTTAACTTACACATTGATAATAATTAATTCCTATTAATGATTTATAGAGTTTACTAATAATGACGATGGCAAATATGGAACGTACCTAGTAGTCTTGCCAAAGCAGAAGCACTTAGTACAACCGTCTATATTTTCAGCCTGAATATTGAAGGTGCCCTCGCGACATACGTCGCATGCCTGACCTTGCACATTTGCTTTGCAGAAGCACTCGGCTGTATATTGATCGCAGATATCGGCAGTTGTGCCGCGTGAATCGCAGTCGCAGCGCTCGCAATGTGGAAACTGCGAGTAACCGGCGCGGCAACGGTCACATTGCCGGCCCACCACGTTCTCTTTGCAACGGCAACTGCCGTCGAATAAATCGCACTGCAGATCACCATCCAATACGCCCAGGGGTGAACAGTTGCACTCCTCGCAGCCGATAATCGGGTGGAATCCATAGGTGCCGGGTTCACATTGATCGCATCGTTGACCCGTTACTCGAGATGGACAAATGCATCTGCCGGAATCCCGTTCACAAAGAGCAGGACAATTACATGGTCTACATCTAGGGAAACCATAAAAGCCAGACTTGCAAATCTCGCATCGTCTGCCGATGATATTTGATCGACAAGGACATTGGCCGCCGAATTTTTCGCACTCGAAACTGGTGGAACCTTCGCCGTCGCAATTGCAAGGCAATGCACCATTATTATAATTAGCCGTTAACGAAAAAGTTGAATCACGGCAGAAACCATCCTCGGTGACATTGATATGGAAATGATTGCTGCCACAACGTTTAATGAATTCATTTGTCTCGTCGAACTGCAATTTACTGAGGATCTTCTCATTATACTGATCCGCCGGGATCACCAGGATATAGTCTAACCAGATACCGTGACCAGGTTCTTTCAGTGTCAACACAAAATTTTCAATCAATTGAAATCTGGTATCGTTGTTGTCAATTTGACGTATAATGCTGCGACAGCCACTGTTACTAGGACAGTGAGGAACCGGCACTTTCGCCTCGTAGAATTTGCCGTTCTGCACTAACACATCTAGCTCGAACTGAGGATGATCCGGTTGATAATATTGTACCACAAAGATGTAATCTCCCGGTTGGGAAACCTTCGCATGAATATCCACCATATCGCCATCACTTAGGTAGATCAATTTAGTGGCGTTATCATAAATACCGGAAGGTCGAGTTTCAGTTTCGAGAATGTTGTTAGAAATCTCGAATTCGATCTTCTTGGCGTCAGCGGCATCGGGAAAAAGTCCTTGTATACATTTGCCATTTTTCCTTACACAGACAGATTTGGGCTTTATATAATCCAACGACCATTGATGATAGGGAATCGCCACTATTGAGTCGATCGCGATGTTTGAGGTCGGCTCACCGGTCAGTACTAAGCTAACATAATTTGATGGGAAATTCATGACAGCCACCTTACCATAGGTATCCGTAACAACCTGACGACATGTACTGGTATATCTACAGGGATTGAGGGTGACTTTGCCTTTGCCAACGGTATTCGCTTCAATTAACAATACCGAGGTATCTTGCTCATCCCGCGGAGTGACATAAGTTATTACGAGAACGTGAGGACCAGGTTTGCTGATTCTTAGTTCAAAATGAATTTCTTCTTGTCGATTGTTTATGAATGGTACCTCATCCTCATTAATTTCTTGCAAAGTCTCGTGATCGGTAAAATATTCGGTTAATGGGATTCGGATATTATTCTCGCTGAGAAAGCCACCAGCGCCGTGAACTGAATCGAACCGTATTAAGTTCGGATATCCATAGTGCCTGCAGAGTCCCTTGTAGCCGACTTCGCAGGGCACATTCACGTCCTGTGTCAATATGCCGCCCTCATAGTATTCCGATGGTAATAAAACGAAGTAATCAAGGAACATACTTCTCTTTGTACTAATTTTGATGGACCAATGTCCGGGATTCATCACCATGGGTAATGGATGATTGCCATGTGCTCCGGCAACTGTTACGAAGGACGGTCGTGTGGTCGGCTTAAAATTGACTGTAAACTGCTGCTCTATCTCAGATGGACTGTCAGGAGTGATAGTGATAGTACCGAGGACGGGATCATTATTGGGATTAACATAACGTAAAACCATCCGATAGAGCGAAGACTTGCCGATACCTACGCCCAGTATAATCTCTTTTTGTTGATTAGTAAACTCGGCGTAACCCTTCCAACTGAAGCCCGGAAAGATGTCTTCCGCGAAACCATAGGGGACACCGCTACCACTGGGAGTTTTACCAACTTCGGCTTCGTATTGATACTGATGAAGAGTAGGGAAGTAATGCGCCTTTAGAGGTTCCTTGCACGTTAAACCGGTAATTCGTGGTTGACAAGGACATTGACCAGTTTGCTTGTCACATATCGGGTTGACGGAACCGCCAACGTCGCAAGAGCAATCTTGATTGAAAGATGTGGCGTTAAAATTAAAAATTAAATATTACAAAACAGAATATAGTTGATATACTTACCAGAACAACCAAAGAGATTGTTTTCCTGAAGATTATATGTTCCATCGATGCATCGGCTGCATCCTCTGTCAGTTACGCCAGGTTTGCAGATACACTGTCCAGTCTTAGTGTCACACTCGCCGATGCTGCCGATGACTCCAGGAATGTTACAATGACATTCTTAAATACAAATACACTTTATTTTTTATAAAAGATCAAACATTTTAATGTTATATAATTATTCCTTTTTCAAACAAAAACATAATTATATTATAAATACAATGTTAATTTTATGAAGAAATTATTTATTACGTCCGAAATAAATCCGAACCTTCGCAACCGTCTGGATTGTAAGGCTGCAGATTCCAATAAAGTGGCTTGCATTGATTACATATTCTTCCTTCAACACGCTCCTTACACTGGCAAAGTTCGCCGGGCGGCAAAGAGCCGCAACCTTGGAAAGTTGCGACTATACCAGCCGGATCGCAGTTGCAACCCTCGCAAGTAGGAAAATTGTAGTAACCCTCTTTACATTGCTCACATCGAATGCCGTCGAAGTTCTCGCGGCATTGGCATCTACCTTCGCCGTCACAGGACACACCGATCGAGCCATGACTATCGCAACTGCATGCTAAAATAAAAATATTGAAAGATATTTAATTGATACAAAAGATAACTATGATTAATTTAATTAGTAAGATAAATTAAAATGTCAATATTATTAAATTATTTAAAGATAATAAAGTAATGAGAACTTTGACGTGAATTACGTACCAACACATTCCGGATATTTGTAGTATCCTGGACTGCATTGACTGCAAGTCCTTCCGGCGAAATTGGCGAGGCATGAGCACTTGCCCGTGGAATCACAACTGATGCTCGATGAGCCGACGGAACTACAATTGCATGGCACGCAATTAGGATAGCCATAATATCCAGGTGTACATTGGTCGCATCTAACACCACCATATCCTTCCTTGCACAAACAAACACCATCCGTCTTGTCGCAAATACCGGGTTCCGTTCCACGTGCATCACAATTGCAATCTGCAAATCGCAAAGAAATAATAGGATTCATAGATATAAAAACAGAATTTATCTTGTTTTATTGTATTACATTCAAACAATGATGTTAAATTTTGTGATGCAAAAGATCTAAAAATATTTTTCTTATTAAAAAAGGGAAAATTAAATTTCTACAGAACAAAGAATAAAAGAAAATAGTCATTAGAAAAAAATTATCGGCAGTTTCCTGAAATCTGTATTATTGTTATTGATAAAATATATAAATTATTATGATGTAAATGGTCATAGTATTTTTTCAAATATATATAAAAAATTATAATAGCTTAAAAACTTATGTCGTACATGTGCAAAAAGGATAATTGAAATACCCGTCCTCGCAAATGTCACAAGTTCTGCCTCCGTAATTGTTTTTGCACGTGCAGTTACCAGATATCACATCGCATACATCGTCCAGAGCACCCAGAGGATTGCAACTACAAGCTGAAATCGTAGTGATTGACGTTACCTTCCAAATAATTTTACTCTAAAGACGTCGAAATAACTTTAAAAGATTCACTTACGTAAGCAATCGGGAAAATTGTAATATCCCTCTGCGCAGAGATTACAATAGTGACCGGCATAGTTTAGCTTGCAGGGACAATAACCGTCAGTTGCTTCGCAATGATAACCGTCAGTGCCTCGCAAATCACATTGACAGGGTAAGCAATTAGGATAACCAAAGTATCCGTAATTGCAAGTATCGCAATTCGGCGGTGTAAATTCTTTGCGGCACTCGCATTTTCCAGTGGAATCGGAGCAATTTCCAGTCGAGTAAAAATAATCACAATTACAAGCTAATTAAACATGTAAAAAGAGCAGTTTGTAAAATTCATAAGAAATATTGAAAGTGATTTTTATTTTAAATAAACTTACGCTGACATACGTCAGTTGCGTTGAGTGGTTTATCCCAAGGTCTGTAGAACTTGGGTTTACAGCGATTGCAGTTGATGCCTTCAGTATTGTGCTTGCAATTCTGACAAATACCACCACCCTCGTAATTACCGTGAATATCCAATGATAAGTGTTTTTCATCGATGTTCGGATCGTAAATACACTCGTCCGAATGTCCGAAACAGTTGCAGGCTGCAAATATGAATTCACTGCTAAAAAAAGATAAGTCTACCTCTGCAAATCCATTCTGCTATTCTCATAGAGCAAAGTAATAACAATTTTAATGAAGAAATAGAAATTAACTTGTTACTATAAATAATTTACAGATAAAAAAAATAATTTTCAATAACTAAAATTAGTATTCTTAATAAATCTATTTGTTATTCATATAACAATTGATAGATATAACTAATTCTTGTCTTTGTAAATATTAAGTAAATTATTTTTACGTTCGCATATGAATTTCTGTGATGCTGTAGATTGTCTCCATTTTTTTTGTTCGAAACCCTTGCAACATGTTGCACACTGAGGCCCGCAAGTATTGTGCTGGCACCGGCAGACCAGTTTCTTCGGCATGTTGGGATCTTGAATGTCGCAAGTATCCGCGTGACCGTTGCACATACAACGACCGCCAATGCTGATATCTTTGATCGAATAAAAGTACTGTAATACAAATAAACTTCTTTAAATGTCAAATTATAAAAGAAAGTGGTGGAAAATATCAATTATAAACAAATTTTAGAATTTCCTTTGTACCGTAAATCAAAAATGTATTTCAATGACAAGCATTATAGAGATTAATTATTTATTATATAGAATCAAATACCATCGAGAAAATGAGAGCAAATTTAAGTGTCAACGTAACTTACTCTTCTGGTAACGGTAGGATCTTGACGAACGACAGACATGAGATGCCCCAACAAATTCTTCGTCCTGAGAAAGCGGAAACGAACATTGGTTGCCCGCGTCCATTCTTGCAACAAAGTCGAATTGAAATAATGCTTCGCTGAGGGTCGATTATTTAGGATCGAGATCGGAATCTCGCCACCCTCAAGGGGGACGACTTTTGAATATTCAGTTGTGCAAATTACGCTGTCATCTCGAGTAATCGGTTTGTGACTGTCCACTCCAAAGTAGGTCAGACAGTCGCTGGCGGAATCCGAAAAGTATTGCCAGGGCGACCAAGTCTTGCCATAATCTTTCGACTTCTCTAGAACCCAGAGTCCTGGCCGAGGTGAATTGCCCATTCGTATGTAAACATAAGCTACATGAAATTCCTGAAAAAAATCTGTTTCAAATTTTCCCTTCTATTTCCTCGGGCTTTATTCGTTTCTGGCAAACATTTTTATCCATTTTTCTTTTTGCTGTTCCAGAAATCTTTTTATCTCAGTAATTATTATATACATTATTTTACGGAGGAATCCATATTATTGCTTTATCTATGAAAATTTATAGCTTTCGATCTTAATTTCGTATGAATACGTTCCTGCTATTTCAGATAAAGTAATGTGAACCAAGGTTAAAAATCGAGGACTGAATGCCAGATGTGTGCCATACAGGGTTCGATGCTTTAAAAGAGAACGATTACCGAAATCTCAAGCATAAAGGCTGGCAGAAAGAAAAAGCGAGATAGAAAGAGAGATAGATAAAGACTTTTTTTAGGATAGAGCTAAGAAATAAACTATAATAAATCTCCAGCAAAATAAAGAACATATCAGGATTAAAGAGAGAAAAAAGAAATGAGACATTTTAAAAAGTTACAATTATTAAAGAGAGAGAAAGAAAGAGAGAAAGGGAAGTAGGAATGTTCTAACAAATGGTGTAAATGAGCCTTTCTAAGAAGATGATTAGCGAGGGAGCGACAGCAGGGAGCCTTTGAGTATGCAAAGATAAACATACACTTCTGATAACAGCTAGTTACACACTAATAGAATTATATGAATAGATCGATATCCAGATAGTTTCAATACAAACGTATCATCGGATTAATTAGATATTAATTTAATAAAAACTAAGATATTCGCAAAAATTTTTTGGAAAAATATGGCACCGCGGCAATTTTCGATAATAAAAATAATTAATATCATTGATAATTCCATTTTCCCTCGTTCATCTTCGAGACTTTAACACTTTTCATTATTCTCCGGAAGTAAACCAATGATAAATCTTCCCACTTGCAGGAAAACGCCTACTTGTGCGATAGAATGTTTATGTCGCCGATAAAAGAATTGCGCATCATTATTTCCTGTTACTTCTGAATCAGACCTTTATATGCTCCGAAAACTTTCGTTAATAATCTGTATATTTGATATCTTAATGACTTACCTGTCCCAAATTGATCGTTAGATTGACCTCATTGTATTTCATCCCCCTGGATAAAGGTGGTGATTGCCACCACGTTTCCATACCATCGACCGCATACTCGGGCGGGTGACTTTTTTCAGGATTTTCAGGATCACAATAATCGCATACCTATAAAAAAACAAATATTTGTCGTTATATTAAAAAGATAAAAGAATTAATTAATTAATGGAATCTAATTTAGGAGATTTATTTTATATGTAAGAGATGAACAAAATAAGAATTTTTTATGAAAAGAAACTCAACCCACATAATTTTTATTTACTTTCGTCACACGTTTACTTCAATTGCTGTATTACATTAAAATTTTAAGAAACAATTTTTAATTGCGAATTTTAATATACAAGAGTAAATTTAGATAGTTAAAAGATAAATATATAAAGGGAGATCTCTTTTTCTAGAATCTGTATATGACACAGAAAGCTTCTTAATTTCGGATGGGTGAACGATCGAGTGTTATCGAGAGGTCATTCATATCTTCCGTTTTATCAAACTCTTCGCTTCTAGTTTACTTCGGTTCCATCTTCTTTTACCCACATAGATATACGATGAAAAACGATGTCAAACTGAACGAACGCCTCGTGTTCTTAAGTCAATGAATCAAATGATGCTGATCAACAGTGTAATTCAATTAAAATATAAATATACAGACAATTATAGAAACAGTTTCGACAATTAGAATAAAATTTTCAAATTTTACAATATTTTAATATCACAAAAAAAATAAACGTGGATATTAAAGGTATTACTTTAATATTTTTAATAAATATATTATATATATGTGCGAAATTCATCTGTGTGCGAGTGATTTCTACTGTCGACGATAAAGCATCATGTAGGAAACGCGATCTTGCGAGTCTAGCGCATTCTTCAAACACAATCATAGATTGTGCGAACTGGTTTTTAGCTGGATCTTATAGAAGAGCCTTGTAATCGTCTTTTGTTCTGATTCGTCGACAAAATATTCAATATATAGCAGAGAATATTAATTTTCAGAATAGCCAAGAATGCCTCTGGACAGTCACACTGGAGATTTACAAACGTATTACAAAAATACATAGAAATTCATTTTATTTTATTTATTTGATTATTTATTCATTATTATTTTAGCGGAATTAAATTATTAATTAGAAATTTTGTAGAAATTTTTAAATTTTATCTTAAAATATTAAAAATATAATAGCGTGAAATATACATGTATAAATTTATTAACACAATGTGTGAGTAAGCTTTATATATAATAAAAAAGATACGTGAAAAAAATCTCATCAATTTCTTCAATAAACTCCTTTATATGCCGCCGATTAATGAAAACTAATCAATGGTTTCATTCATCTCTCCCGATTCTTTATCATAACACCTTATCGTAATTTTCAGATAAAGAGACAGAAAAAGTGCGAGATGATATATAACTATAAATGTTTACATAAAATATTACATTTATTTTGACGATATATGCGAATAGTAGTTATTAATATGAATAAAGATATAAAAGAAGACAAAAAAAGGAAGTAGTTGAGTAATCGAGCTGATGCCTCAGTACTGATAAACTCTTGGACTCGTAGGACCTAATGATAATAGATAAAATTCGGCGAATACTGAAGATGAAAACAAAATTCCTTGGCATGCAAGAATATTCGTTAAATCAATTTCACGTGATATTTATTCAACAGATTGTTGTATATTAAAATATTAATTTGAGTTGCGAAAAAATATAATTTTTTTCTATTCTATTCTATAAATTATTTCTATATCTATATAATCTATATATAAAAGTATCTAAAAACAAAAAATTTATTTAGTATTTAGTATAAGTTTTTAATATTTTGTAGTTTCAGTCAAAAATTACAAAAATTTTCATAATTATTAATTTAATTTTGATTAATTTAAATTTTGAAAGAAAATTTGATACATTAGAATTATATCTAATAGATAAATTACATTACACATTGTGTTACAAACATATCAAGCATTATCCATTTCTTTTACAATATATTTATCGCTAATATTTACCTGGCCTTGAATCAAATTGATATCTTCATCCTGATCGGCGTTCGCGCCGACGAGTTTGCAGTAAAGTTCGGGACCGGTGGTATCGACGCCGCACGTAGCCGAAGCTACGATCTCTTTGCCCTCAGCTAAATTGAAATACGGCGGCGTCAGGATTTCGCTCCTGGACAGCCGGATGATTAGCAGAAGACCGGCGAAGATTGCCGGTAACTGCATCCTGCCAGCAGCAGAAAATCCGACACCTTCTCAAGTTCTTTCGAGGAACTATTCCACTCTTTTTTTTTCTTCACTTTCGTCTTCCCTCCACGCTCTTCGCCTCGCTCCCTTCCTCTCTCTCTCTTTCTCTCTCGTGAGAGAGACGATGATGCCTGGACGCTTTCTTGGTGTCGACTGTCCGGACCACAGTTTGTACAGTGCCGTCGACTTGCCAGATGAGAAGAACTCGGTGGGGGTGGAACAGATCAGTGATCTTCAAGTCGCAGCTTAAATCCCGCGTGGATCCAAGTTCAAGCACCCTGATTTTATGTACATATCTTCAGCTGAAGTTGTCAGATTTTTTTTCGCAAGTCTATTAAATATGTTTGTAATAAGATAAAAAATAAATATGGAAAAATTATAAATTCTAAATTTTAGCATAATTGCATTTTTACATATCTTGATTTAAATATTTCTGTATATCTTCTGTATAGACATCGCGAATTATGGATATTTTCGCATATTCTTTATGCATATCCTAATTAAAAATTTCCTGAGTATATATTAATAATTTGTTGATAATAAGACTTTGTTATAACTTTTTCTTACAAAGACAATATGATTATAGGATAGAATAGAACTTTGAAGATCACTGATTTAGAAGGGTCGAAACCACATGGCATCCTTCATACGCGCGAGAATAAAATCTTGTTTATAGTTTTCTTGAGCCGCATAATCTTACAGTTCAGGACAGTCTGATGGATTCCATCGTTTATTCGAATTAAATATATATATATAAATTTTTATATTAATATTTTACATTTAATCATGAAACATATTTAAGATAAAATACAATTATACTTTTTAATCTTTTTGCTTTTAGGATATGTAACGTGAGGAAAATAAATCAATGTGGGACAAATAATTTTTATATTTTATTGGCAGAAATAAAATATGATATACCTTTTATGATTATGCTCTCAACAAATATATAGCACAAGTCATCAATTTCATAGCATATGCTTGCAACTAGATGTATAATTTTCCTGTTATTCATTTAATCCTGCTTCAACGGACGGCTTCTGTAATAAAGGGCGGAGAACATGATGCTAGAACTCAGCAGGACTGATATGATGAAGTTTCCCAATAGTAATATATCAGCAGAATCTATCCATATTGTGAATACTCTCGCTAAAACATAATTATTTAATTCCATCGTTTCCATCCATTTTATGTATGCAAAATTGAAAACTTACTCAAGTTAGTAAAGGCGGATATAAACCAAGTGAGAGGCGATACCGATTCTGCGTTTTTAGCTCGAAGTATGGCTAGTAGTTGGACGATTTTACTGGAAGCTGAGATCGGCGTACACATTGGCTAAAAATTCAAGTATATCATATAAAAAATGTTTCAAAGTAATAGAAGAATTATTTGCAATACTCAGCACTGTACCTACCGCTAAAAGTGTAAGTATAACTTTTGGAACAATTCCCAGCAACAAACAACTGCTTAACGTAAAGTATATCATGGCATATAAGAAAGACCACATATTGATCTTGCTCAAATATTTCAATACAAGGAATATCAGTATATATTCTTGGACTAATATTATTGGATATTCCAAGTAAGACAGTAACGAATATCCATTCGTATAGTTATAACTAGTCATTACAGTGTAACTGAAAAATAAATAACAATAAGTTATTTGTAAAAGAAGTAATTATGAAAACTTTCGCAAAAGCTTTCACAATTATTTCTTTAAATAATCCGGTAAAATATAATCTTGTAGAGTTACCTTGTTAATTCTAAAAGTAATCCTACCATCGACATTTCATCAGCTGATTTCACAGAAACTAATTTTAATATCTGTGGAATTTTCAATATGAAACACATGCCGATCGTTATCAGGCTCAACAAATCCGCAAATTGTTGCAATAGTGACATTTTCTTGTTTATTCTCGCCTTTTAATTGTTATTATACATATGTGTATAAGTTACAATAAAGACGACATTATAATAGTTTTTAATTTACATACCGCTCATCAGCAATTCATAATTTTATCTTATTTCCTAATCCGTTTATGAACAAGTCAATAATCGTGATGCAATCAGAACACATTTAATTCAGCTTTCTCAATCATGTTTCATAAAACGTACATATGCCAAAGAAAGATTCTGAAACTGTCACTTCATTATCACTGGATAAGAATTGCTTGCGCTATCAGAAGAGCGGATAACGAAAATAGATCACTAACAATTATAAATAAAAATATCTTCTTAGCCACCGGTATTTACGTCAATACTTGGCTGCACTCTGCAATTGACCGTTGCAGACATCGCCGAGCGATCAGCTGATTCCATTGGCGCGGAATTTGTACATTATCTTTCAGTTCCACCCCAGTTTGAGGGCAAGTGAAAGCAGAAACATTCAAAATTGATTTTTAATTACTGGTGGCACAGTATTATAATAAAAATTTTTTTTAAATTAAATTAATGTCACCTCTTATCTGATCATATTCTCCTATTACCTTCTTGATTTCCGATTTTTGAAAATTTAAATTTTTGCGATTTTAAAAAATCACGATGGTCAGTAAACAGCGGACAACTTTATCGATAAAGTCGCGCACTGTATAACGACTGTCGATATCTCGCGCGAACAAAAAATTCAAATTCTTAAAAATCGACAAAATATCAAGAGATTATATATAATCAAATAAGAGATAAGAGATTCTAACTAAAATTTTAAGAATCGCGATTTTAAATATTTTAAGTTAAATGTTTAAATTCCAAATTTAAATATCGACATAACGTGAAGTGAAAAAAATATATAAACCAAAACTGCGAGCGTTGGAATTTCCAAATTTTGATTTATCCTCTCTCGTTGTCTACACACAAGCACGAGCTTAAATTTGTCCCACGTAGTCATGAACGTGAATTCGAAATATAATGAGCACGTAACATACGTTCAGCGTCGACGTACATACGTACATACAATCGGCGCAACTTCACGTGCGAAGGCATTCATGATAATGATGACGTAGTAGTTCGTAGTACTACATGAAAATCGCATGCGGCGAGGTTGGCAGCGCCGATTGGCTAGGCGTGACGCTAGGCGCGGAACGCGACGAACCGGACCGAGCCGAACATGGTGCGAGGCGAAACGTGAGGCAGGAGGCTGCTCCGCGTTGTCTTACAGATATCGATTGGGTCCCGGCGTGGGCACAGCGCGCGTCATGCGGCGATCATGAACGGCGTGCCCCCGCGCGACGACGACGACGACGAGGCCTGGATCGCGATTATCGCGAGTGCGCCGCGGCCGATTTAGCGCGAGGGGTAAGCCGCCGCGGCGTTGCTCGTCCATTCGCCTCTCCCGCGTCCAGCAGCTCCAACTCCCGAGCACGAACGTTCCCGGTCCTCGACGTTTTCCCGAGACGTGCGACGTACGGGACCAACCTCGGCTCCGTCAATCTTTCCTCCTTGCCGGGCGCTGCTCCAAATTGTCCTCCGGCCGATTTGTCATTGTGCATTTACCGCCGATTTGGAGCACTTTGCTTCTCCCCGGAACTGTCATCGATAAGATTCGCGAGAAGAGCCGTATTTAGTATTAAACGCTCGATGAGATTCGACACTCGCCGTAATTGCTGAATGGATGGAATTGGTTAGCTATCGAGTGACTATTGTGAAAATCTTTTGTAATTCATTGAGAGAAAATTCCAATCTATATTCTTTTTCTCCTGTTTCTTTTTCGGAAGATTCGTCTACTCGTGAATAATTTTAGGATGGATTAGCCTTGAGATCTAAAGTGTCTTTGATCATAAAATGAATGGAAGAATTGATCTTCATGACTCATATATCTGTAGTTATGACACTAAAGATATCATGACTCATCCTTCCTGTGCGTATTCCTGTATGTTATTCTATATGGAACTTACACAGATTGTGTTATCATGTTTCTGTTTTAGGATTGTCAACTGCATCACTTTAGAATTTATCATTACAGTTTCTCATAATGGACCATGCGCAGAGTACAAGCAAACGTACGAATATAGAATTTGTAAGGCAATCATATATTGCCTGTAATACTTTTTCTCAGGTTAGATATCTACAGCATTGATCTAAAAGTATTTAAGAAAAAAATATGTGATTTGCAATTCTAACAGTCATGCTGTTAAATTTTAGGGGGTGTCATGGAAATATCAAAAATTCTGGCTACTATAGACTTTTCAGTGCATAGGTGAAGCAAACGAAATTTGAGATGGACTCCCCGCCATCATGTTCGCTGAGCGCTGGGCCTCTCAGTGATCTTGGTAGCAGTGGCCTGGGGGGTTCGATATCTAGTGATTCTGTTAGAGCACATCTTGCGATGGAGGTAGGATGATTATATTTCCTCGAGTTAAAGATATCTTTCCATACAATGACTACATCGGGGAAGAGAGCACTATCAGCGCTGTTTGTTATATCATTCTACCTGTATCATTCAT
The DNA here is from genome assembly GCF_000204515.1 of Acromyrmex echinatior. The sequence goes on along the minus strand of NW_011627357.1, from coordinate 346,892 downwards.
TAGATATAAAACGAAGAAGGACTGATATTATAGCGCTGACAGCACGTTCCTCAAATGCAATCATATACCTCTCTTAATCTCTGAAACAAAATCTCTTTTAGATGCAGGAGAGTGACATAGAGAGCAAGTCCCTATCGCAAGATTCTTTTGATTATTCGGATGGTATGTGTGGCGAGAATTTCAATACCCTGAAAAAGGGCCCAGGCTGGGGCGATGCAGACGGCAAGTTGGAAGTCGAGGTGGTCGACGTAGCGATCAAACCACCGCCAGAATTTCAGGATAGTCCATCGCCGCCAGACTCGGAATCTTCGTCGGTGCCGATTCTGAATTACGCGCGACTAATGAGACGCAGAGCGCCACGATGGATCGACGACTATGCTGAGAACCTGATACAATCGATGGTAGAGGAAGCACTAGCGATTTCTTGCCGCATCTCTTGGCCAGAAGGAAGAATCGCGCCTATTACGAATCCGGTTTCAGTGGTGACCCGGTCCCAACAGATCAATCCTAAACGCATGTGGGATCTAATGACACCTCCAGTATGTCAGGGCGCTGCTACCATCACTATTACCCCATACAATACGCTAAACCGGCCAAACTCACGCTGCTCGCTGGCCTCCTCGCGATTGTCCAGCTCACACAACTCTATCAACACTACTGGGCTTGGCCACAAAGCTGACGACAGCAGCTTTATTACATCCGCGATGTCGCACGATGTGTTGACCACAAGTGAAATTAGCGACATGTACAATGTACCCTTTGATTCAGACATTTACACAGTACCGATTGATGTGGTGCGGCCGTTGCATGATCTGCGAACGCCACAGCGGCCTAAACGGCACCGGCATCATCGCAAAAGACGGCGGAACGTTTCTGCGAGTTCGCAAAGCGAGCTGGAGGCACACATCCAACAGGCGCGTCATTATTGTGGCAAATCCCGTGCCATCACGCATGTTATCAAATCACAGCGTTTGTTGGCTGATGTGTGCTGTAATGAGGGCAATCCCGCTGTCGGCGGTGGTGGTGGTGGTGGCGGCGGTGGTGGTGGTGGCGGTGGTGTTGGTGGTGGTGGTGGTGTTGTTAGCGGCAGTGGCAATAGCGGTGCCGGCGGAGGTAGTGGTAGTAGTGGCGGTAAACGACACAGCGTGCCGGGTACTTCTGGTCGTCACAGTGTCAGACCATCGAACGGACATGCACATAACATTGGTGAACCGATCCACATGACCTTGCACGAGGTGCGACAGTATCTACAGACGTTGTACTCGAGCTCTAGCGATTCTAGCGAGAATAAGATCAAACGGGACAAGGCTCCTTTGCTGGGCCATACACCAGTACATCTCGCCGCAACGCCTAAGGCCCTCAGTGTAAATAATAATAATAGGTAAGTATGATAATTTTTATGGATAAAACAATCAGCGAAAAAACGAATTTTTCGATAATGAATTTTTATTCTATACTGTTTTGTTCCTGTTACTTTTGACATAAATAACTTGAATTAGATATCAAAATGTTCTTGGCTACTGTCAAATTGGCTCTGTCATTAATCTAATAATATCTAATGCTGTCTAATAATAGGTATAACAGTAATGCGCATACGGATTCGTCCACGGACACGCCGGTGTCTAATAAGAGTACTAGTAACGGCCTGATGATCCATCATCACAACAACAATAATAACAATCATAACAACAATAACTCTAATAATGTAAAGAAACATAAGAGGAACGCGTTCGTTGGCATCAGACACAAGAAAGCGCGCGACGAATCACATAAAGAGAAGAGCGAATCTGAGCGAGAGAAGATGAAGAAAAGTCAACGTAATTTCTCGTTAAATCTCAAGCAGACGCTCTGTAACATCTTCCGATTTCGACGACTAGGCTCTCCGGATCATTTTGTGGAGAAACGGAACAGCATCGTACAAGGAGAGATCGTTGAAGAGGAAGAGGGTGTCGATTCCGACCAGCATACAAACAATAATAACACCGCTCCATCTGAGGTAGAGCCGTCCGCGCAGAAGCTGCCATTCTTCAAGCGCGCTTTACCACCTCTGCCCAAGAGTAATAGTCAAGTGGGGGTAGAGCAAGCGGAAGAGGCCCTTACAGCAATGGCACCTAAATGTGAGTCTCCGAGCTCGGTACAGCCGCAAGTTCCACCCCCTATCGTGCGACCAGAAGAAGATACTGCTGAGGACACAAGTATGGATTTTGCAGCCAGTATCGAGAAAGTGAAGGATGTATGTAAATTTTATTTTTCTTTTCACTGACTCTTGGTACTAGGAAGAATTGCAGAGAGTATTCTGTGTATTTCTACTTTCTGAAACAGTATGGATGGTATTGGGGACCTATATCTGGTGAAGCGGCGGAGAAGATATTATCTAACGAACCGGATGGCTCATTCATCGTGCGAGACAGTAGTGACGATCATTACATTTTTTCCTTGTCATTTAGACTCAACAGTTGTGTGCGACATGTAAGGATAGAACATGATCAGGGTAAGTTTTATTATCTTTACACTATAAGAATTTATATATAATGTCTATTATGGTCGAAGCTGGATCCTTAGATGCTTTTAAATAACTTCTATATTGAATTTTTATACTAAATATGTAGCTATTTGAACTGCACGCCGAAATTATTTTTCGGACTTATAAACGCAATTAAACTATTGTACTATAGTAATATCACAAATTAAATTGATAATAATTTTGATAATTTGCTGCTCAGTCAGACCCTATTATGCCCGTGTCACTACGCTTTGAAGACTGAGGATTGCGAATTGAGGATTAGAATTCAGCCAATTAGAATGAAATAAATTAAAATTAAAACTACCTGATTGGACGAATTTTAATTTGTAATTCGCAATCTCCAATGCGTAATATGACACGGATATTAGAAAGATGTTAATGTACTGAAAAACTAAATAAATTTATTGCGAAAAACATTGTCCTAAGCTTTTAGATTAAATTAGAATGCTCGTACGGAATATAAGAGATCCGGGTTCGACTCCCGACCGAATATCTTTCGCAATAAATTTATTTATAGTTTTTAATACATTAACATCTTTCTAATATGATATCAGATTGAACATCAAATTATTAAATTGTTTATCAATTTAATTTGCGGTATTATATATATATCAGATTGAGCATCAAATTATCAAATTAATTATCAATTTAATTTGTGATATTACTATAGTAGTTTAATTATGTTTATAAGTTCGAAAAATCATTTTGGCGCGCAGTTCATAACTACATATTTAGTATAAAAATTCACATAGAAATTATTTAAAAGCATCTAAGATCCAGCTTCGACTATAATAGATATTAAACTCTTATTTGTTGTATTCACATATAAGGTTTTAATAAATCGTTTATTATTCTTCACACTATAGACAATTGATCTTTGTTTTCATCCTCGCTTTAAATTCATTTCTTCCGATATACAGGTAATTTTAGCTTCGGCAGTTGCACGAAGTTCAAGTCGCACACTATCGTTGACTTTATCGAAAACGCGGTCGAGCATTCGCGCAGCGGTCGCTATCTCTTCTTCCTACACCGACGGCCAGTTCTGGGCCCAATGCGGGTACAGCTGCTCCATCCAGTGTCGCGCTTCAAACAGGTGCAGAGCCTGCAGCATACGTGCAGGTTCGTCATCCTGAAGATGGTGCGCAGGGACTTGATCCCGACTTTACCGCTACCCCGGCGACTCATCGACTATCTCAGCACACCTCATTATTACAGCGAGCAGCTGGCGGCTGAACAGGACGACCGAGCCGAATCGCCGGTCAGCTCGTCGACCGGCGAACTAGAGAAGATCTGCTTCACACCGCAGGGTCTCTCGTGAGGTATAGCCGTGTGACTTTTCCCTCCTCCGCTCCGCTCTCTGTGCAAAGAGATATTTGCGCCGAACGTCGCTCGCGGCGTTAACGTAAATTTAATTCGCAGTTTAATTAAATTTTCGCAACATGTAAAAATTTACATCGCCGTTTTCATTCAAATTCTGTCGACGTGCAAAAATTTAAAAGATCGCTGAATTAAATTTTGACTGGATATAATATGGAATTTCATTTATAGCTGCATAAAACATATTATTACATATATGTATATGTACAACAATTTATTTTATAATTCAATTAATTTTGAGTTTCTGGCAGGGTATAAGAATTTAATTTCTTGGTTTAATTAAATATATGTACAAACAGGGGCGGCAACTTACCTCGCCTATGGATGTGGAATTTTTGACTGACGAAAGGAAGTGAAGGGAAGAGTACAAAATGACGTTTTATTTTTATTTATTTTGTGCTCTTTGTTGCCGTCCCCTTTTTTACAATTGCAAATTGCGACGCTCTGTCTAACAGTTGGCAAGGGATCATTTATATTGGCCGTAACCATATGCTGTAATTTGTAAGAATTGACTAATCACAGTCGAGTATTTCCCTCTCATTCAATTGTAAGAGAGGAATGCTCGATTGTGATTAGTCAATTTTTACAGATTACTATGGCATACGGCGCACGATTACGACCAGTATAAATAATCCCTAAGTTGAATCTCTGCTACGCGCGCAGTTATACTGCCATCACGAATATCGGTATCTGTGCACATTTTAAAAAATTCACAATTGATTTTTAATCCAATTCATGGATTTCCACACTAAGTTAAATTTTGGGTGTGGAGCTCCACAATTTCACATCATAGTTGCCGTCCATGTGTACAAAAATTTAACATTTGCTGCTGAACTAAATTTTAGTCAATATAAAGGAATTTACAATCAGTAGCTTAATTGAATTATCATTAATGTGCAGAAATTTAACAACTAATAATCGAAATTTTCGTTGCCGGAATTTAATTCATGATTTGAATTTTTGCCATCGTCGACGATGTGATGTACGATTAATGATTTTGCGCTTGTGATTTTGACTTCGACGATTTACGGCGTATCGATTCGTAAAGTGAGTATTGTGATTAAACTTGAAAGTAGAGGAATATATAAAGAAATTTCCGTGTGCACTATATATCTAGAGCTGCAAGTTATGGTCGTTTCAATCTGATTTGATTGTCGAGGGAAAGGAATAAAAAATCAATTTATTCTATTTCAACAAAAATCGTGATATTGTATATCGTAATATTCATTCTGTGTATGTACTATGCTGACACGAGACTTTTGAGATAACATAATTTTCTTTCTTTGAGATATGATTCTGTGCAGCTTGAATCGCAGCTAAAGTAAAACTGTTTGCGGAATAGCCAATATGACTAATTGAGGGGAGATTCACGACGCGAAATCATTTATTCATCTCCTATCAAATATTACTTGACGATCACATCTCTGTTGTTAATTTATGCAGTACAACTTTAAAGGCAAAAAGAAAGAGACGCGCGATCGAACTGAGCGTAAACAAATTCTGTATAGCCCTTTCTAATTTCTTTTTATGGCTATAACGAATGGCAAGATTACATGTGACATAAACCACGCACAAAATATTCGTTTATACGTACACATATAAGTGCATATATAAATATACACACACGCGTATATATTGAAGGAAGGAGGGGAAAGAGAGAGAGAGAGAGAGAGAGAGAGACACGCAGTAGTCGAATGGAATCTTTTTGCGTGCCATACTTGCCATTTTCTGTTGAATTTTACGCAGATTAATATTAATATTTCGTTGTAACGTTGAAGATTATATTTAGTGTTTATTCTTTACAGTCGTGCTTCCTGCTATCCTCTAGCAGATAGAATATTCTTATAATTCAGATTATCTTTGGAGTTGATTTAGTTGATTTAAATTAATTGATTGCTAGAAGAGCAAATCAACAAGAGAAAAGCATGGAATAATGTGGAATCATATTTATTAAAAATTCTTACATTTTTCTTTTACGAATCGATTACGCGAAACCATTGAAAGTTATCTCGATTGTAAAAACTCTTACAAATATATATAACCAAAGGAAATATTCTGGCAATATATAAAGGGTAGCTAAAGTCGCAATGCGCAATTCAAATGTTACATGATTTCTTATTCATTTAAGTAATCAATTTAAAACTAATTAATATTTAGTTAATAGAAAGAAAAGTAGTGAAATATTAGTGACTGGTGCTATGCGAAATTATATTCTTCATTTTCATGCATGATTAGAATAATCGCGCGTTTATTTTTATGCTCAACAATTTTGAAAAAGCAGTGTCATGCAATAACGTTCATCGAAATTAATCGGATTTTGATGGTACCGCGCAATTCTATATATATTTTTATATAATTTAATATATTCGTTTAATTTCGATTGTATTATATCTATGATTTTTTTATTTAAACTGTTAATTATACGTTCAAGAATTATAAACGAGTGACACAAACTTTCTCCGCAAGCTTTTTCGAAGTAGATACTTATTCCGATCAATTTTCACATTTCAATGTTCCCTAGAGCTTAACAACGTGGCATTAGTATTGCTATAGATTTTCCAAAGGAAAACTTCCTGTGGCAATTTGTAGCTGAAAATCGTGAAGATACGTTTATCGATACATAGATCCCCTTTCTCATTCTTTCAACATTTATTGATATCGAGGAGTGATTCGTTGACTGATTTATTACCTCGAGATACAAGTGAATATAATTTATGTTTGTCTAGAAAGTGTGTCGCTTGAAATTCCGTTTTTGCGCTTTAGACACAATACGCATACACAGACACACATGCAAACAGACACGTATACACTGACAAATTTTGTACTCAGTATCCACCAAGTAGATTTTGCAATACGATTACTATTAATATTAATGAGATCGTCCAGGGGGACTATGCGGGTCCTGCGTGGGGTTTGTAAGGCATGTGCGTATAGTTAATAATGGTACCACAATACCTCACAGTCACAGAGGGAGGTATACGTATATAGAGCAGAATTAGTAAGGTTTTATAACGAGCGTATTTACATCAGCATAAGTTGCACACATCTCACATACACATCTCACATACACAAAACACACACACACACACACACGCGCGCGCGCGCGCGCGCGCACACACACACGACAAAACGTGTGATTTCAACTACAAGGAAATTCTAGTTGTAAGGGAGCGTGAGCGTTTTATTCGATAAGATTATGTTTAAGGGTCAGTTGCATTAACAGGCTTAATTAATTACCGCGACAACAGATGATAATTCTAGCTAATAACGAAATAAAGGACAAATTTTTGATTAACTGTTTTTTTATGTTAGTTTTAAGTTTAGTTAACTGTTGTAAATTGAACGATTTAAATTGATTTAAATTAAATTAGACTTAATTAAGTTTTAATTAGTTTGGTTTTAATCTAAGTCAACTTAATTAATTGACTTAATTTAAATCGATTTACATTAATTCAAGTTAAAACTCTGATTAGCGCTAATGATAGTACTGTCGCCTCCGAGTTTAGTTGTACCTTGATTAATTCTCTGTAAATCTTAGTATGTAGATAAGAGAGAGAATGAAAATTTATTTAATTACAAAATATTAATCAACGTCTTCATTAGCTATAGTTGATGCAACCGGCTCTAAGAATTAATTGTAAGAGAAACGTAGCGTTCTGCGCCAAGCGGGAGGCCTACAAAGCTGTAACGTGTCGAAGCTAAATGTAATAATCGGACAAGAGAATATTGCCAAGTGCAAATAATCAAAGTATGGCATTTCCTAAAATAATCAATCGAGATTTTAAAGACGAATAATGAAGCTCGAGTTTAGCGCAAAATACGGCACGTTCGCAGCCTAGAAGAGGCTCATAAAAGTAGCTCAAGTCTCCGTCTCCGATTGTTTATTGCGTGATTAGGCGACAGGAAGTGTATGTGTCAAACGTTTTTGTATATTTGTAACATTTTCGTCGACGTTGTGCGCAAATACGCGCGGCGCTGTAAGGAGTGATTGCTTTTGAATGTACACTTCTTCTAGCGAAATGTGATATTACTGATAAACGGACGGCCACGATATTAGACCCGTCTCGCGACAAGCGAAACACTGCAAACGTTAAACGAGTCGAGCGTTCATATACAGACTGTCCCGGCACTGTTGCGTACTTTGCTCTCGATTTCACGACTAACTCGCAATGAATCTTTAAAGCGTAATATCGACGTGATACCTTGCAAATAAAATGAAGCTTCCGATCCTGGTTGTGAAAAATGTGGCAGATTCGTTCGGAGGCGCGATCGAATTTCGATAAAGATTCGATATCGATCGGTGTTACTATCGCTTGGCACAGAATGTAAAATGCATCCTCTCTCGTATGCCAAAGTATGCAGCTGTACCCAGAGTACAACATCTGTGTATTTTCGTTCGGTGTTAAAGACGTAATTTTGCGTACAAAGATTTTTACACGATTGTTTATAAATTATGTTTTTAGGTATTTGTATGTATATATATATTTGGAAAATTTGGCACAGAAATTATTTAGGGATTATATATATAAGAAAAGGGATCAAAGAATTATAATTAACCCTACAAGGCTAACTCTTCTTTTCCATAGTTGTTTATAATCATACTTCTCTGAGATTGCATATATTTGAGGAAAATGCAAAAAAAGAATATGCGAAAATTTATTCGACTTAATTTTTTTATCTATTAAAATGTTACTATAATTTTAGAATTGAAAAAATTTGATTTTCGGAAAATATTAAAAAGTTAAAATCTTCTTCGGAAATCCAATAGAAAAACCCAATACGCGTATGTCTCAGAGATACATGTACAGATAGTGTCCTAGGGTTAAAAGAGTGTACAAGATGTTGTACTTCGGCTGTACGAAACAAGTACATTAAAATCTTATTATTTACATATAATTGCCAAATGCTAGTCACAAATACTGCATTTTTTAGTTGGACTTCAGTATTGTTTATTAATAAAATACCAATTCACGTGCGAAATCTTGTATTTATTCTTACTGATGATTTTAATCCAAGCAAAAAAAAAGGCGAGAGTGAGAAGGTATAATTTGCAAAGATCTGAGGAACAAACAAGTTCACTTTTTCGATTTAAAGTAAAGAAAAATTAATCTTTGAATTATTAGATATTTCGAGCCTTGTCAAATTGACCAAATGCTCTTTTGATTTGCATACACTTTCAATGTTTAAACATATTATCCAGATGGTTAAGCTCAATGAAAAAGCTCATTGATAAAGCTCAATGAAATAAATGAATATTCGATGAAGAGTTGATAATTTCGAAGAATGGACTTGTCTGATCCTTGAAATCATACTTGCAATTCGATCGCAAAGATCATCTATTGTATACGCGACGAGGTGTACTAATTTATTTCTTCTAGTCTAATTACAGGGTGTTTTGCGTAAAGCAACTCGGAGTCATATCTGCGAGGGGATACTAACAATGAAAAAAAAGTAGTAGATTTTTTTTGTTGAAAAAAGATTTTAATTAAAAACAATTTTAATTATCTCTAAAATTAAAAGGAAGCTGTTTCTTTTAAATCAATCGTTCGGCTACTCGGACTGGGACGCTTTAAGTGGGACACCCTGCACGTCTTTGTCACCAAGTTCGATTGTTATCAGAGCGGGATGTGCACGATAATCAATCTGCTGTGCGGACTTCTTAATTTTGTAAATACGATGCGGCAATACACGTTCCGGAACTTCTATCAGGATTATGCCGACGGTCTCTCGATCGGTACTCACGTGATTTCGTAAATATAAAAAAATCTGGAGACACTGGTAGTATCTCGGCGCTAAGCTACGCGCAGCGACACTGCCGTGGCTTATAACTGACCGCGAGAACAATTTAGTTTATTCGCTGTTTCGTTTTGACAAACTTATGAATCTTCTAAAGATGATTTTTCAGTGAAAGAACCACTATTCCGCTTATTTCTATTACATACATCTTTGTAAAAAAAAAAGAAATACTATGAATATATTTATTTAATCTGTATTTCTCTCTTTAAATATTAAAAGATATTCAAACACATTAGTTGATAATGCGTTTTCGCCGATATACATTTACATGTGAATAATATAACACCATATGCGAATGTGATAATTACTTTAACATCGCCGTAGGATAATTTGTGGGATCAGTTGATAATTTTAAATACTAATATATATTATACTTAACGTCAATCACGCACCCGAACACAAGAAACGAATCCTGTCCTTCGTTATCGGTTTGTCACAATGAAATGGTACATGTAAGCGTATGAGATAATCGCGTATGTATTTGATTACCCATGTTTGTACTGCAATGTTGAAAATAAACATTTTTTGAGATTAACACTTTTGATTCCTATCATCGAAGAGTTACTCTTTTATAAGTGTAAAATTCACAACAATATATTTCCGTGCGCAAATAATTAGTGGAACGTGCGCGAAGAATTATTTGCACACAAGAGATTCATTTGCTGCACAGATAAAAATTTATTATTTCCTACAGAAATATATCGACATCAACCGACAAAAGTAATAATACCCGCCGCTTTCGAGCTTTTTCTTTTTCCTTTCTTTTAACAGATGGATTCTATTTTAAGGTGGAATACCCAAAGTCTTTCTCACCAACTTTTGAGCTATCTTCTCAAACTCCGCACGATCTTCTCTCCACATCTTGGCGGCATCCACATTGGCACCACTCTCATCATTTGGTTCAGCCAACATACTTACAACACTCAACAGTATCTTCTCCACACTCTGTACTGGACTCCACCTTTCCGCACTGCTTTCATAACCCATTGGATCATCACCAGGTGCATGTAATATGCTTATGCAGACTCTTCCATCTGCATAAACTAAACAAAAGAAAAAATATAATTTTATATTTATAGCTGACAAAAATTTCAGTATTGCTGTTCAATTAATAGCTAAAGTACAAGTATATCTTGCTTAATAGCGATATCTTACTGTTGGGATGGAACATCTCACAGGTAAACTGCATTTTTGGAGGACTTAATGGATAATCTGGAGGAAATATTAATTTAGCTGGAAACACTCCACCTTCAAAGCAGGTTCCTTCAGGTCCACTAAAAATTCATCACATCAAGAAAACACATCAAGAATCATATTCAACTCATATCTATTGAAGAATTTATGAAGACGTTCACGTGAAAGTATTATTTATTCAGCAGTAAATATGAGGTTTTTTTTAATTACTAAAGTAATATATACTCATACTTTAAATAAAATAAATATATATTTGAAATTTGACGAAAGAGCGAGAAAGAAAATTTTTAGTGTAGTCCAATGCAATGACAGAAAAACAAGCCTATTGGTTTAAGCAATCAAGGTACAAAAAAAAAGGGATAAGAAAGCTGTATATAAAATAGCAAGAATTAACAGTGGAAGATATTTGCAGAGATAAATATTGAAAGAGAACTTACGTGATGAGGGCCTCCCATTCGAAAAAGTTTTCCTCGTTAATCGGGCCGGCGATGATACCTTCCGGCGGGTTCAAGGTTAGCTCTGCAAGATCGTCATAGTGCAGGCGTTACTGCTTCGCGGGAAAAGCCTCGAATAACGTGATTAACGAGCGAGCTAACGTTACTGCGATGTAGGAGATTAAAAAGCCGATTCTCACGTTTGTACTCCGCCATAAGTCGTCTGAGCGCTGAGCCTGCCATCGTTTAAATCATGCGAATGATTCGTCGGCTGTTGCGAAACGTTAAATCGTTGGATGATTTCTCCCGCAAAGTCTCTCTTAAGGTTGACCCCGAAGAATGGCCGCGGCGGCCGGGATCCGATAAACCTCTAAGTTTTCCTCACATGAAGATCTAAATCAGCTGTTTTCTCCAGTTTCCTCCTAACCTAAAAATCGCACAATCCTGCGCCTGCGTCGTTCTCCCCACAATCGTGCACTTGACACGTGACACGCCGTAGGCTGCGTTCCAAAACTTCAACAGAACGGGGTCGTCGCGTTCCAAAATACTTATTTTCCGGCATGCATTGTGGCGAAAATTCGGGCGTTTTCATGAAGCCTGATCTTTAAGCTGGTTCTATATTAGTCGCAAGTTTATTGCGACAGCCAATATGAAGCTTGCATTTTGAAATCAACACTGTCCAAGGAAGATTTTACTCTATATGCTATAGTATACGTCACATGTATATACATATATTTCGAATAAATTTTCCTCAAAGAGGAAGTTTTGGAACATAGCCAAAGTATTGTACAATATATATGCTGGGTTCGTTCGGAGCAGCTCCCGAGAGACAAAACGAACAATGCTTTTGGTTAAACTGTTGCACCAGTTCATCTTTTTTCCTTTTCTCTCCAGGAAGAAAAAAGAAGAAGAAAGATGAATTGGTGCAAAAATTTAGCCGAAAAGAACAGGCCTATGACGTCTCGCTGCTCTAGATATTTTCGAGAGGAAGGAAATTTGTAGACGACTGTTTCGCATTTTCATTCGTCCATTTATTTCGCGGTGATTAACCCCTATGTTATACAGCCAATAACGAAGCGAGGTTAAATGCATCGATTTCCAGGTATTCGACGGAACATCCGAAGATTCCGAGGAGTAAGCTAAAGCTAAAATGACGGCGAGTTTGCAGACTTGCTTGAAGGCATCCTGAATTTTACAGTGACAACAATATCAACAATATTCCAGGAAGATTCGTATGTATCGTATGTGTCTTGTGAAATGTCTGAATTAGCTGTGCAATAAGTTGCATTGCGTTATTTTGGCATCGTCGCCAACAATGCGGTACGCGGTCTCAGTTTTGTCGCATAATTACAGAATTTTAGCGAGTGACAGCGAGTGAAAAGATTTGATATTATGGGAGATCATTTCGTGTACTGCTTGACGAAAATTGGGATGCTCAGTCAAATCAAAAGATTTGTCGCGATGGCATCGATATTTTTGCGAAAATTGCATTGTTGATAGCTACGATAACGGAGTAACCGAAGTGATAAACGACGTTTAACTTTTGATTTTGAAGGTTACTAATTGACGAATCCTTTTGGTAGCTTAACAGGCACGAACAGCCTGTATTGTATATTCAACTTCTCAACATCTTGAGAAGAAACTGAGCATGGCTTCGGCGATACTACAGGTAAACATTTACAAAATTAGAAGAAGATGAGATATCAACAAAATTACTGAGTAATCAATTTTACAGAAGGCCATAGATCTTGTGACAAAGGCTACAGAAGAGGATCGCAATAAAAACTACGAGGAAGCTCTCAGATTATATGAGCATGGTGTTGAATACTTCTTGCATTCAATCAAATGTATGTCCAATACCAAGTAATTAATATTTAATAATAAGGGCCTCTTTCACCAATTTCTGATTAAATTAATCGATGTTCAACTCCTAGAAGTGTCAACAGCAGTTTAATGTGTCTAGAATATCTTTTCTCTCTTCTTCTTCTGCATTTAGTTCTCACATTGATAGTGATTGAGTTAATCATTGATTAACATTAATCGGGAGTGAAAAAGGCCCTAAGTAAACATGATATACAAGTTTAATAATTTATTGTGTTATTGTGTTAATGAACTAATTGTATTGTATATAAATATTTAAAATTAACATAATTGATTTGATAATGTATTTCAGACGAGACGCATGGAGACAAGGTGAAGGAAAGCATAAGAGCAAAATGTATGCAATATTTAGAAAGAGCAGAAAAACTAAAAGAATACTTGAAGAAGAATAAGAAAAAGCCAGTTAAGGCTGGAGCAGACAACTCCAAGAATGAGGATAAAAAGAGCGACAGTGGTGACAGTGACGTTGACAGTGATCCTGAAAAGAAGAAATTGCAAAGCAAATTGGAAGGCGTTATAATTAACGAAAACACAAACGTTAAGTGGAGCGATGTCATTGGTCTCGATGGAGCCATAGAAGCTTTAAAAGAAGCTGTTATTCTACCTATGCACTTTCCTTATCTCTTTACTGGCAGACGCATACCTTGGAAAGGTATTTTATTATTTGGGGTAAGCAATTTTAAATACGACGAACTTAATTATACTTAATTATACTTAATTATACTTAATTATTTATTTTTACTCGAGATATATTCTTAATTTTTAATTTGCTATTTAGCCACCAGGAACCGGTAAATCATATTTGGCGAAGGCAGTGGCAACAGAAGCTAATCAAGCTACTTTCTTCTCTGCGTCATCGTCGGATTTAGTAAGCAAATGGTTAGGAGAGTCAGAGAAGCTTGTAAAAAATCTGTTTGAATTAGCACGACAAAAGGAACGTAGCATTATATTTATTGATGAAATAGATTCTCTCTGTTCGTCGCGATCAGATAATGAGTCAGAATCCGCAAGGAGAATAAAAACAGAATTTCTAGTTCAGATGCAAGGTATGTTTTCAAATATTTATCTATTTTGTGTTTTTGTCAAATTAAACACAAAATACAGTTGGACTAATGTTTTTCTGACAATAACGAGAATATACTTGTGCTGGGTGCCACGAACATACCTTGGGTCTTGGATTCTGCAATTAGACGAAGATTTGAAAAAAGAATTTACATTCCGTTGCCCGAAAAACAGGCGCGCTCTGCTATGTTCAAGCTCCATTTGGGTAATACATCACATTGTTTGACGGAAGAAGATTTTAAGAAGTTAGCGGCTTCTACCGATGGTTATTCGGGAGCCGATATAAGCATCATTGTACGAGACGCTCTAATGCAGCCGATTCGACAAGTGCAAACAGCTACACACTTTAAGCGGGTTAAAGGACCGTCGCCTAAGGATCCTAATGTTATCGTTGACGATTTACTTACTCCATGCTCCCCTGGTGATCCGGCTGCCATAGAAATGAATTGGATGGAAGTAGATGGTGATAAATTGTTCGAGCCATCAGTTACCATGGTAAAATTTATAGAAAATACTTGTTTTTTAGGTCCTGCCTACATTGAAAGAAATATTAGGAACAGGAATCAATTAAATATTAGAGAAATTAAAAAATTAGAAATAGAGATTAAACGTAATGCACAATAGATATAAATAAAATGACATAAAATTCTATTCTTAATTTTTTTTATTTCTTTTATATTTAGGCTCGGTTTAGCCTGACCACAATTTAACTAGGTAATGAAAAACTGAACCTAATATTTCTACTTGTTCCTGATATTTCCTCCATTGTGCATAGATCTTTAGTTATATTATTTTTTTATGTTTATGTATGTGTGTTATATATGAGAAGTGTTTTTATCTGATATATATTATTATCATTTTATAGAAAGATATGTTGAAATCACTAGCAACGACCCGTCCTACAGTGAATGAAGAAGATTTGACAAAATTAGAGAAATTTAAGGAAGATTTTGGTCAAGAGGGTTGAGAGAGTCTTTCGAACTCTCTCGTAACTAAGTAAACAGATTTATAATTCAACGAATATTTTTAGTTATACTTGCTTGCCTTATTCCTCTTATGATACTCGCTTGATAATATCTGTATAAATATGTTATATTTGGAAACGAGTTTTTTTCCCTCGTCTCCTCTTTAGATCTCTTCTTTTTTTAAGTGTAACAATTATTACAATTTATTATTACATAAGCTTATTGCTTATTTATTTAGTAAAAAATGACACTTAAGAAACAAACCGTATATTTTGAGATAAAAAAAAATCTTAGACTTTTATCAAGCAGTCAAACAAGAGGTTGATTATTTTTTATCATAAAGTGCAAAGTAGGAAAAATGTTGGTGATACATTTACGAGGTATATGGCATGACTCTGTGTTTAATGCATCACTATTGTAATCACTATAATAAGTACCTAACAAATTAATTGTAAAATCATAGATTTTATATAGCTACTTCCTAATCACTTTTGATTATAGTTTCAAACATTCTTGTGTATTACTATCCGAATATCTCGATTATAATTCAAGTGGGCTTAACACGGAATTATTCATAGAGAATCGGAATCGAATCGTATGTTAGCCAATTAAAAAACATTTCGCTAACTGAAATCGATGGAGTAACGCGAGTGTTATGTAACATATTACATACATATTACTGATATTCAGAATACTGTTTTCATGTAAATTGTTTTTATTGTTAACTAAATAAATAACAAGCTATATACTGATACACACCAGTATCAAAAAATAGTGAGAAATTGCGACAGTTTTAGGGAGGACAATGTCTTAAAAATTCTGAATCCATATAAACGATCGTTATGGTGATGTCGTCACGAAATATTCGAACCACTTCGTTTGGCAGAGTCAACAATTGCGACAATTTGGCATCGTCTATTCCATATTCTGTACCACCTAAAGCGTTTCTCAGTAAATGCGTCGCTGCATTGCTATCAAGAGGTTTTTTCTTCAAGCCCTCCTTGCGTTGCAACAACATTTCATTTATGTCCGACAATTTCATATTTTTACGAGGTAATCTGAATGGACTGAGCGTAACTTTTCCACTCATATGTTCTCCTACCAAGCGTACTGCTTGTAATGGTGAAATCAGGTCCCATAGTCCGTCACTAGCTAATATAAGAAATTTATCCCTCGGCGTCAGTCTATGATATTTAACCTCCGGATTAGCGCTTAAATAGGGTGGTGTATGATAATTTGGAGGAATTGCCGTCTCGCCGAGGAATGGTACCACGACTTCCTTCATAATATTCTTAGTCCACTTGTAGCGAAAATCACCTAATGAGCGAAGTGGCGCTAGTTGCCCAAGTAGTCTTTCCATTTTAATCACAGTCGATCTTTCATTTGGTGGATGCTCCGATAAGATTCTCTCTACCTCCGTGCGATTATCAGCGTTATGCTCAATCGTCATCATTTTAGCCGACCATCCATTGTTTTCTAAATGAAATTAATACAGGACTTATTAGTACAGTCATATCTCTCTCCTTTCTCTCTCTCTCTCTCTCTCTCTCTCTCTCTCTCTCTCTCTTATCTCTCCTTTTAATTAATTAACAACAGAAAGTAGTCCACAAATTTAAAATAAAACAATTGTAATAAAAGGCTGTAGGAGTCAACGTTATCAGTGCAGTTATCAGTGCGATTATCTTATATTTATTAAAATTATTATATAAACCTTGATGATGTCAATGAGCGCAACAATAATATAATACGATTTTGATTTCGATTTATCTTTGAGTCATCTTCAAATCGTATTATATTATTGTTGCGCTCATTGACATCATCAAGGTTTATATAATAATTTTAATAAATATAAGATAATCGCACTGATAACTGCGTTGACTCCTACAGTCTTTTATTACAATTGTTTTATTTTTAATTAATATTAAATACAATGAGATAAGATAATGAAAAGACAAACCTGAGAGTACTCCTAGGACAGCCTTACAATCACCAACACTAGCGACATGAAGATGAGGGCCATCTATGTGCGCAACAGCAGCAACTGTACCCGACATTGCGACAGCGAGAGTTTTTGCAGCATCTTTCTTATTTAATTGTAACAGAGCTTCGTTTGATAGATCGTTATCTAATCTGAGAAACGCATTTTCCAAAGCCTTTTCCATTTGAAATTTTTTTCTGGTATCTGATTGTATCAAGTCTTTTATAAAATTTAAGAAACTTGTTTGATAGAGATCTCTGATTTCGGCTACAAATTCTATTTTATCATTGAAAGTCTCGAGTAAATTAATTTGTTTATCAGTATTAATAGAATTCGAATATTGTTCCAATAATTTTGATGGTAACAGACATGCCGATATATAATGAAACAATCTTTTCGATACTACTTGTGCACAGGCACTACCACCATGACCATCAAAAACTCCCAATAATACACCTGCAAATAGATAAAATTGGAAACAATGTATCTGTAGAGATAAAACTAAAAAATCCTTGAATTTTAATGCCTAATACCATTTATCTATGTCATTAGTATTATTTTTTATCAACTAGTCGACAAAGTCAATTTCAGCAAGAAAAAATTAATTTTAACTTTCAACATATAATATAATATTGCATAGTTTTTCTATTATGTATAAAATCTGCGCAACGAGTTAATTTTTTTATTGCTGCATTGGATGGCAACTAAATTTTTCCTTCTTTTTGCTAAATATCAAACGTATATTTAATTTATTGTACAAAGAGTATATACTAATTTAGCTATAAAAAAAATAGATCTAATGTAACAGTGACATTGACACTTTTGTTAAAGAGTTACAGAATAAAGTTCATAGTTTGACCTCTGTACCTTTAGTTAGTAAACATTGAGCCTCCGATCTTGTATCTTCTATAGGATTATTAGATGCCAATTGATTAGAGTCATAATATTTTATAGATCCTGTACCAGAAAATTCTTTGGTATACTCATTGGCTTGTAAGACGTTCGTGACCTGCAACGAAATAGTAACGATAGTATGCATAATATATCCATAGAGAAGAGATGAATCACAGGATGTTTTCCAGCAAGGACACAGTCAGATAATGTAACATTGTGAATCATTATATCCTTGCCTATGTTAAACAAAGATGAAACGATTCATTGTGTATGCCTTCCAACAAGCGACATAAATACAACAGACACAATAGATCATCACACCTTGCTGTTTGCCAATGTTAAACAAAGATGAGATGATTACTGTGTTGTACTGTGTCACTTGTTGGAAGGTATACTGTGTTATACAGTGTCTGACTGTATCTTTGCTGGAAAACATTCACAATTGAATTATTTGTATTCTGTATATATCTTTTCTTTAAAATGCTAAAAGCATCTAGTGAAATAATTATCAATAAATGATAATTATCTCTATTCTTTCTTATTTTAAATATATAACTTTATAAATATTTTCTTTAAAAATGTTAAAGTTTATGTAAGAAAAATATAATAATTTTTGTATAAGAAAAATATAATAATTTTGTAAAAGCAATGAAAATTAATCCAGGATACAAACGTGAGCAATGAAGGACTAGAAAATTATCGTGTATACTAAGGATTAAATTAAAATATACCTCTTGCGGCGTGAGCCGTGGTAATGCCATATACAATCGCTGAAAGCTCTTGTTGCCGCAAGACTCGCTTGTTCTAGCATGCACATGCCGGAAACTTTTAACGAAGTCATAGCTGATTTTTTGCAAGACCATCCTATCTCAAAATATCGCCGCGCTCCGGCACCGTTCCTCGTGCTAATATTCCTCTTCGCCCCCGCTTTTCCAGCACATCTTCGATCTCTTATAGGTTAAAGACACTCAAAACAAGTACGTGCGACCGACAGCGTTCTTGAGTTTGATGTGTCGTGCGAAGATTCTGTATACCTTATATATTGCGATTTACGTAATACAGATACGATTCTCTTTTTTTCCGGAGTTAATCGATGTGCCTAAACCTCGCAAAACAAAACATCGACTCAGATGTATGCGTTGTTGAAGCTGTCGCTTAATGTTATCACATGTAGTCGCAACGTGCACAAACTAACGTAAACACGTGTAATCTTCGGAGCACCTGACGCTCTAAGACGTCATTAGAGAATGAGCTCAATGACCAACAATGAATGTATAGAATCACGCGTCACGCGCAAATAATCTAGACCAATCTAGACCAATAGATTTATTATTCGCATAGATTGCACTTTTTGCACTCAGTGCTCTCTACTAGGAAAATTATGCAACACTGATGCAATTGAGTGCAAATCGATTTACATATTTTCAGTGTTAATAAATAATTTAAACCTTTTAAAGTTATGGGATATCAAAAACTATGTAGTAAAAAGGGTTAAATTATTTATTAACACTAAAGATGAATTTATTTATTAATCAATTGCACTCAGTGTGTACAGATGTTGCATTTTCCATGTTGCAGTTTTCCATGTAATTTTGGATGTAAGAGCCATTCCACACAACTTGCATATACGTAAAGAAAATGCTGAGGAGGACTCCAAAGAGAGTCGAAATGTTCGAAATAAAGAAGACATCAATCCAATACTAAGGGTTGATTGTTCATTCAAGGGTTGTTGATTCACTAAATAATTGCGCCGTTTATCGTTGCTGACTCTCATTAGTTTATCATATTTATGTTTTTGTATTGTTTAAAATTCGAGAGTCCTACGTTCTAAAAATTTCTCCGAGGAAGATTTTATTCTATATGCTATAATATATGTTACATGTACTATATATTTCGAGTAAATTTTCCTCGGAAGTTTTGGAACATAGCCCTAATATAAATATTGTTATTGCATAAAAAAAATCATCCAATCGTATTTTACGTTTGTCTTTATGACAGAAATGTGATTGAATAATTTTCTTTATGCATACACGATTATGCGACTATGCAAGTTTGTGTGGACTGGCCCTAATGCGTAATCATGACTTGTTGGAAACCGAGCCTGAGGAAAATCGACGATATCATTTCCCCTAGTAATTTTGATCGTCTGGCGATTTGCGCGCCTGCGCTCGATTGTCGGCGTTTAAAATTCAAAACTTAACGTAACGCCAAACGGCTCTTCGTGTTCTTCGGTGACGAGCGTTTATTTGTTAGCTCCGTGTTTTTGACACGATTTTCTTCCACCTTTGCGACGAAAGAAACTTGCCTCCGACCGAGCGAGCTCAACGTACGTCGAGTAACGATTGTGTAATTAACTATAGACGAAACGCCCGAAAATTTTCGTGGCGTGGCGTGGCGTCGGGCGATGTCACGATGTGAGAAGAGCAACGTGAGTGACGTCTGTTCCTTTGCTCTCTAAATTACGCGCTATGATACTGTGAGGATCGCAAATTAGTCAAACTCGAACGGTCATAGTCTACTAATGATGGTTTTTAATAAGAAGGATCTGGGCAAAGCATTCTCGCCGTCCAAAGCCAAAAAAGTGGGACTCAAGAGACAGTTGTCGGCCAACGGATCGGTCAAGCCGAGCACAAGCGGTTCCACAATGAAAACGGAGGATACCTCCGAAATATCAATTAAGGTGATCGTGCGAGTTCGTCCGCCTAATGAACGTGAGCTGCAAGATAACAGCAGAACGATTATCGAGGTTGTCGATGACAAAATGTTGATCTTCGACCCGAAGGAACATGAGACGCCCTTCTTTTTCCACAATGTGGCGCAGAAGGGTAGGGACATGCTGAAGAAACAGAACAAGCAACTACAATTTATCTTTGACAGAGTCTTTGATTCGACATCAACAAATACCGACGTGTTCGAGGGAAGCACCAAGAGATTGATCAACAGTCTCCTGGATGGCTACAATTGCTCTGTATTTGCCTATGGTGCTACCGGTGCTGGGAAAACTCATACGATGCTGGGTAACAGGGAAGATCCTGGTATTACGTATCACACTGTGGCAGAACTCTTCTCTGAGATTGAGAATCAGAGCAAACATCGTGAATTTACCTTGGGTGTGTCTTATCTGGAAATATATAACGAGAACGTACAAGATTTGTTGCACAAATCAGGCCAATTGCACCTGAGAGAAGATGGTAGATGTGGAGTTGTAGTCGCTGGATTAGAACCTATCGCTATTCAAAACGCTGAGGAATTGTTATCACTGTTGGCAGAGGGTAATAAGAATCGCACTCAGCATCCAACGGATGCAAACAAGGAAAGCAGTAGAAGTCATGCAGTTTTCCAGGTATACATCAAGATAATCAATAAGCTAGACAGTCAGGTGCAGCGAGTCAAATTGTCCATGATCGATTTGGCGGGATCTGAAAGAGCTTCGGCTACTGGATGTAAAGGTGTAAGATTTAAGGAAGGCGCTAATATCAATAAATCCTTATTGGCTCTTGGGAATTGTATAAATAATCTAGCAGATGGTATAAAATATATTCCATATAGAGACTCTAAACTTACGAGGCTATTAAAGGATTCACTTGGCGGTAATTGTCACACTGTTATGATAGCTAATATCGCCCCTGGTAGCAGTACTTATGAAGATACACATAATACTTTAAGATATGCGAATCGAGCAAAGAAAATCAAATCGTATGCTAAGAAGAATGTATCTTGTGAAACACATGTTGCTGGTTACATCAAGATAGTGGAGGAACAGAAGAAGGAAATAGATATTTTGAAATCGAAATTGGCAGCTTATGAGAATGGAACACCGCAACCGATTGAGAGCAAACCAACTGTCGTTATGTTGGATGCATATAACAAGCTAATAAAATTGCACGAAAAGAAGAAGAATTTAATAGAAAAGATACTGAGTTTGGAGAGCGCTGATAAGATTTTGGCTTGCAGGATACTCTATAAGAAAGACGCAGATGAGAGACTACACAATCTAACGGCAGCCAGTGACATCTTGTCACAGGAAGAACGAAATGCTAGTGGAAAGTTGCGCATTAATAAATCTTTACAACATTTTCAGCGGCAGCGAAAGGCCCTTAAAGCGCAAATGCAAGAAGCATGGCAGGAATTATGTTCGATTGAAACAGCAATACAAGAGACAAAAGCTAAACCTCTCGATGAAAATCTGCAGAGTAAACTGTCTTTGGAAATTTTCAGCATCGAGACATGCTGGATTCCCAGTATGCAACAGCACATGAAGAAACTCAGCAGTGTTCTGCAAAACGAAAGGCAATCGATTAACACTATAACAAAGAGTATGAGTAATACATTACAGAATTATTATAATATGGTGAAAGGCTTCGGTACAATGACTGATAAAATGCAAGGAGAATTTAAAGAATTAATTAAGTTGCTTGAAGGTTTTCGAAATATCAAATGGTCTGATACGGACGAGGCAAACAAAGTGGACGATTTCAACATGTTTACGTGTTTGAGTACAAATGGAATAGACCCATTAAATAATTCAATGCCAGCAATCGCGGAGATGGATGATGAAGAACCAAATACAAATATGAATATTTTGAACTGTACCTTCGATGCTGCTATGAGTGAGAATAATATCGACAGCAATATTTCTAATTTAAGCAACGGAAGTAATTTAAGCAGCGGAAGTCATGAAAATAAATTCTTGCTGAAAGATGAATCAGTGCAAGCATCTCCACGAACTGATGCAAAGAACATAATCAGGAAACGTGTATTATCTGACAAAAATAGTGAAAACAGCAGTACACCTTTCAAACAGACGAAAAAGCTAGTAATGAATAACAAAGTACAGAGTACTGGTCGAGATAAGGAGAACAAACTGCAGAGGCCTATACAAATGAGTGCAAAAAGTGTCGCCATTCTAAATAAATTAAAGAGCAATACTGCTAATTTGTCATCTCTTTCCCAACATAATAGTATCGAGGAAAAGACAGACGTGGCATTCAAGGCAATACGTAATAAAGAGAGGCGCGGTCTTATGACAACCCATCCGTATCAAAAATCAATTGTTGGGAAAAAGTAAGTAGAGAGAGAGAATATCTAATATCAGAGAGGATATCTAATATTATCTAAATTTTTTTCGATCTTTATGAAAATATTAAGTATGTATCATATGTATATTATTTCTTGTTTATATTATAGACCCACTCCTGCTCCACCATCTACTAGAGTTCCATGGTAATTAGACAAAAATTTGATACCTGGACGCAAGATTGAAGAGATAGTGATCTTACAAATATTGTTAAGTAGTAAGACTTTTAAGAAGACTTTTTTACATAGATGCAAGATTTTAAATAGTAGATAATATTGACTACATGCTTAAAGAGTAAAGTCGAGTATTCTAATAAAATGACTTCTTTTAATGTTACCTATATTTTTTTAAGCTTAATTTAGCAGAAAAAAAATATATAGTTGTGCAAGCAATATCTTTCTCTCTTTTTCTGTAAGTATATGTTTAGGAAATGAAATGACAAATTTTATAATTTGTGAACTATATCATGCATTTATATATATATACATGACTTATTTTCTTTTATTCAACACTGATGCATAAATAAAACAAGATACTGTTCAACAATTGTGATCTATATTTCGTTATTGTTTTCGAAAAGTATATTATATAATTAATGCAAAGCTATATATAATCTGCCAAAGACAGAAAAAGAGAGAGAGGCATTTTTACTATTAAAATGCTTTGTATATTAAACTTATATTTAAAGATTTACATCACACAAGTGAAAATATAAATTAAATTACTTTATATATCTTGACAAGCTTTTTGCTGTATGGAGAATATCGATTACTTGATGTATCCGTAAGAAAAAATAAATTATTTATGTAAATTTATAAAAATCGCTCGAAAAACGATAAATATTACTTTATACAAAAAATTATTATTAATTACTTCTTCTTGAAATCATCATTGAGATTTTCCTAAAAATATCACGTTCAATGTATTATGTATTATATTTTTATTATTTATTATTCAGCTATCATTCAACTTGGAATACTCACATATTCCCGCAAGGCATGTGACACGTGTTTTGGAATCTCTGGAACTTTCAAGTCTACGGCCGACTGTCTGCCACTAATTATCGTCGGTAAGATTGATCTCGAACGTTCAAAAAGCGTGGCAAATGATTGTAACAAAAATGCCAAGAACGCCAATGACGCTAATACGCTGATGGGATCAAAAGCGCTAAAATACACTTTATTATCGACAAACTATCCTTGCAATGAAAGAAGAGGATTTGATATGATTATTTCAAGAAAAACTTACTGGTAATAAGCCGGTGCGGACGAGCCAAACCCACCATAACTGCGTTGAATCGATTGTTGTTTGCGTATATTCGGAGAATTCAGATAAGGTAGAAACGATATGCTCTTCAGCTCTGTCTTGTACGTATCCGGTAAATTATACTGGGGCGGATTACTACAAGACGGTGCTTCGGTTACAGTCCTTTCTAATTTTGTTGTCTGCATCTCGCATCGAATAATGTCGAACGCACTAAGAAGCAATGTAATCTTCAACATTTTATGTTCAGATGGCTATTTAAACTTTTGTTACTTTTTATGCGTGTTACTATACATGAGACAAGATCCTCAATAAATTAAGAATGACACTATATCGTTATAAAGCGCAAAAGAAAAACAATCGGTAATGTTCGCGATATATGTCGTTAAAATTTCTATTTCACATTTCGAAGATATGAAGACTCGATTGTGTTCGACGAATATATAAATACCGAGAAAGAGATAACAACGAGCGTTTCTGGTTGACTCTTTGTACGCTCTAGTTGTTCGCGTCTTATTCAAATTATAGTAAATTCGAGTATTGTTATGAATAGCGCAATTTCAATCTTGCTATGTTGACATTAGTCTTGATGGGTAACGAGCGTAAAATTATACACGGCAAATTGATTTTTCAAATAGGATACCGTTTACGGAAATTACGGAGAAATAGATAATGCTAGTTAAAATTAATTTAGCTTTTCGTGATATAGTTCAATTTTACTCAAAATTTAATCTTTATTATCGCACTTGAGGTTTAACAAATTTTTAACAGCTTCCTTGTACTTATTGACCGAGTACTGATCTTCGCCGTTGTTTATAAGATCTGAAACGGCAATTTTGTATTCCGTTGCGTGCGGAATGGTCTCGTAATCATAATCCGTCGGTGGTTCTGGCCATTTGTACAGCGTTACTAAGTGTGTACGACTCGGGCTGGTGTCCCAATCATAATACTCCATGTCTGCCTCTGATTTCTCGGCTTCCCATGGTTCTATCCTCTGTAAATAAGATCTCAAGTTAAGCTTAAGACATAATTCAAAAATACTAGTAATAGGAATAGGAAATAATAGATTTCAACCTATTAGAAACCATTTATATCAGAGAATATATGGTATTCAAGTTGAAATTTGTAATTCTGTTTCCATTGCCTGTTTTTTAATTGTCTCAAGTTTTACTCTTGAAACTTTACTCGCTAAATTTGTGAATTACATATAATGGAAGTAATTTGATGTACTTATATAGCTATTACTTATTAACTTATATTCAGCTATTACTTACCCAAGATTCGTGATAAACTGCTGTAAGTAGATACCGTACATATTCCAAGTTTTGCTTTTTGGTTGGACATCTATCAACTGTAATTGTTATCATATCTGTGTCTGGATTGTACTTGTTTCCCAGTAATCGCAGCAGCTTATCTTTGGCATGAGTATCTAAATGAAGTGAGGACATCCTTATTCGTAGACTTACAATCCTAGCGAGTGGATCTCTTATGGTGGGTGAAGAGTAGCAATAATCAGATGTAATGATCTCGATGGGGAAATGTTTCATGCATTTCTCCTCTGTTTCCAAACCGGCGGGCCACTCTGTACAGAACTGTTTCAACGCTTCGCAATGCCTTTGTATCGCCGGTGGTGTAAGATGTAAGAAATTTGGTATTTTCATTAATTCGGTATTTGCGTATTTATTGGGTGGTACATCCTTTTCCTGGTATCCTTGGCGCAATGGAAGAGGTACCGAAGCAGGATGAAAGGTTCGCGCACCTGGCCAGATCGACGGCCAGTCCTGGTCAACAGGCATCTCCTTTGTCCTAGGCGGTGGAATATTTATATGTTGTACTTTTCGCTTCTCCTGTATGAAATTCTTTTTTCGCGGGTACAGTTCCAGTACTCGAAATTCTGAAAATAGAGACAAGTATACTTATGTATTATTTCGTTTCTAACACAACAAATTAGAATACATAACCAATACCAACGTTCCCGTTGATTTGGTTCCGAGGCGCTTGAATACATTGCGAGAAACCTCAGCGTTTTTGGCAAACTTTGTGTAAAGTTCACCTCACATCCACGTTTTAACAACAACATGTTTACGCGCACTTGAAATTGTATTATTTTATAATTTATAGCATGTAAAAACGTAATCATTAATCCCGTAACATAGAACCTAACATAACCTAATTCTAATTCAATATAACCTAAAATTCTAGAAATATCAAATGATCAAATCGCTGTCAAGCGAAAAAAAGGTTAAAATATAGGTTAAAGAACAATAAAAAATTCCTAGGAAATACGTTTTTCTATTGGTTAACGTATTTAATACCACAATCTCTTACTGACAAATGCGATTGGCTAAAACCCAAAGATAAAAATTAATCACATTTACTGCAAGAAAGCTTAGGTCTGTAGTTGAACTTAATGTACACTTTTAGAACTTAAAGTGAGATAGTTATACGTTTGATATTTGTCAAAAGTGAGAAAGAGAGTTCTAGAGCAGTTTAGTGCAGGAACAGGAAACAGACCATTTATCAATAATTCAGATTAAAAAATAAGTAAATATTATGACTTATAATATGCGAAAAAATATATAAAAATAAAGCAAACAACAAGCAAATTTATTTATATTTTTTAAATAATTATTAATTATATTAATATTATAAATTAATCAATATCCTAAATTTGTTAATAATTGAGGGGAGAGAGAGAGAGAGAGAGAGAGAGAGAGAGAGCGCAAGGTGCTGAGTGCAAGAAGTGCAATACCAATAGGTCTATTTGCGTTGCATTAAATCCCCAAGTATTTTTGCACTTAAAATGAGATAGATACATATTGTATTTTGCCTTGAAAAGAGAGAAAGCGAGATGCCAAAAGTGCAAGCAACGCGAACAGATTTATAAGGTCATCCATGGTGGAAGAATTACGTGGTGTGACCATTGACAAGATAGCAGACATATTGAATATTTCTGATTTATTTATGTCTATGGCTGCGGTCAAAATCTCACTACAAATGCTTTGAAGTGTTTGATTGAGCAATTAGGAAAAAGAATTTTATAAATTGACCAATCAAAAATTGCTTTAAAGCATTTGTAGCATCGCGTTGACTGTACCCTGTATAATTTGAGAATTGTTTAGGGAAATTTGGAAAAAGCATTTAAACATTTGGGTAATATTGGGTTATCTAAAAAGTATCCGCGGTTTTTTGTCATTAGATGTGTTGACCATCAAAACCGCGGATACTTTTTATATGATGCAATATAATGTTTTATTGCAACAGCAGAAATATACAAGAAAACGAAAATTCTGAATACAATCAATGTTTACACAAAGAATGAGGCGTCTCCAAGGCGCAAGTGACAATTTAGTCTCTGAAATGCAAACGACCGATTGTGAGAAGTTCTTCAATTACTTCAGAATGATATCGGAATTATTTAAAGAATTCCTGGCATTATAGTTGGACTATGTATACATAAAACAAGAATATGTCGTATTGAAAAAATAAGAATTATTGGGTCATCTAAAAAGTATCCGCGGTTTTTTGTCACTAGATGTGTGTTGATGGTCATGTATCTAGTGACAAAGTACCGTGGATACTTTTTAGATGACCCAATATTATTAATTTTCTTCTTCGAAGTTGTCAAATTCTCAACCATCAACAATAGCCGGATCGACATAGCCTGCAATCGACATTCCGTTGATTCTGTATAGTTTCTATACTGTTCCGGTCATGATTCCGGTGGTTCTGATACAGGCTGTGGTCAAAGTCTCGCTATAAATACTTTGAAGCATTTGATGGACCAATCAGAAGAAAGAATTTTACAAATTGATCAATTAAAAAACGCTTCAAAGCGTTTGCAACATGAAATAAATAAAAAAAATATGATATAATGTATATCTATTTTTTATAAATTCAAATTTTTTAAAATTTATTTTATTACATTAGGTCATCTAAAAAGTATCCGCGGTACTTTGTCACTAGA
The DNA here is from genome assembly GCF_000204515.1 of Acromyrmex echinatior. The sequence continues at coordinate 318,480 of NW_011627357.1, read as the reverse complement.
TATATGACCATCAACACACATCTAGTGACAAAAAACCGCGGATACTTTTTAGATGACCCAATATGTTTTTATAGTAACAAATGTGCGAGACAGCAAAAGGACATCGCGAGTCGACATCACGTCCAATTATGTTTTCTCTTTCAATCGTGTGCCTTGCGCTAAGGATAGAATGTCGCCCCCTATCTTCGCACTCCTCGCCTTCACCGCGTTTCCAATAACACGTATGTGTGCGCTTCGGTATGAGTGTGTAGCGTCACGCGCCGAACAGGGGACACCATTCCTGCCGGTGCGTGTACATGGAACGACTACTTTTAGATGGAACACAGCCCATGTAATCCTTCCATGAGGTCATCTTCGCTTTCTCTCTTTTCAAGGTAAAATATGTATCTATCTCATTTTAAGTGCAAAAATATTTGGGGCTTTCATTCAACGTGAACAAACCTATTGCTATGATTCCGCAGTCTGCACTCTGCTACACTTTGCAGTCCTCATTACTCGAATATCTCGTATTGAGCACAATTGAACGATGATCAAGCAGTACTAGTGACTACTAGCGAGTAATGTGAGTATTATTGAGGTTCGTGTTGATTGTATGACACGGTGAGAAGTGACGTTTGGGCACATTGAAGCCAAATAACAAAATGATGGGGATTGTTGATTCATGTTGATTCGCTCGCAGTTTAATCATGTCTATCACGGAAAGCTCGCTGTAAAAAAACGCTGCAACATGTGCGACAATATACGAGGCAATCCATTTGCTGGATTGTTCTCTACAGATAATGATGCTGTATCATTCTCTTCGCAGCATGCGATTGGCAATGAAGCCAACGGTGCAGATTACGTGGAACAATCGTTGAGCGCGATTAAAGACGAATCTGAGAACGCGACGAAACCTACGAATTTTGATGATAAAGTCGATCAACTTGTGGCACATGTGTTCGGTTTAACGTTACGACGAGATAACAATAGTTGTGCGCAAAACTCTCTGGTGTATATTGACGCTGACTCGATAGAACATGCTGTCTTCGAGCGTCTGATGTTGCCAAATCCTAAACCTAAAACGCAGGATGTAGATAGTCATGTTGTTGAAACACAGGTTATAACCTACCTGTATGAATGCTACTGTCGTTTAAAGCACTATCAAATCAACGACGATCTCGAAAAAATTGTAAGAAACGCTTGTCAAATTGTATTGCAAAATGCCAACACAGCTTTACAGGAACCAGATTTGTTTCAGTATCAGGAGGTATTATACTTTTCTTTAACCTTTAGAGGATGAGGGAGTCTATTTTTTAAACCTTGCAACTTAAGCTTAAATCTTACAACTTTTTCTACAATGAGTCGATAATAGTTGGAAGTCCTAAACAATTCCAAGTCTTAATGTTGTAAAATTGTCCAATAGGCAATTTGTACAATTAAGCTAACAATAAGACTTCTGATTATCGACTTACTGTAAAATCTCAGTTAAGTAAGATTTATTAGGTGCTTTTCAGCAAAAGACACAGATGACACAGTGTAACATAGCAAATTGTTACAGCCTTGTTGTTAAATAAAGATGAAATGATCATTGTGTATGCTGTCTCTCTTTGAAAAGTATTATGATTCATTACATTCCTTGTTTCAAAATACTGACTTATATGAAAATATTATTTCAGTGTCACTATATTGGCCTTCTTATCTCCTCTAAAGATTGACAACAATAATTTCATAATAGTTCATATTTGTTTATTTTTATTATTGTAGATGAACTTTAGTCACACTTGGTTTAATGTATTCTAATATATCTTTTTCTAATTTTTAAAACTTTCTTTTTCTAATTTTGAAAAAGATAAAAGATAAATTAAACACAGATTAAAGTTAATCTACATTAGTAGAAATAGGCCTAAGAACATCAATTTATGTTAAATTAGTAAAGTATACATTGACAATATAGCCGTTATTAATTTTTGTACATTTTAATTATTGCAGGTTCACAGCCAATTTATTGCTTTGTTTACGAATGATGCTACATGCAAGTCAGAATTATTATTATTTGTTAATGGCATAGTAGAAGAATTGATAGCCGCAAATAGAGAAAGCGATGTAGAAGACATAATTACAAAATCATTTTCTCCTGTTCTTGATATTATTCATAAGGAAGCAGCTCAGAGCAATCTGTTTACTTTTCGCCAACAGTGGTTTGTTTTGTTGAATACATTTTCTACCATTGATCCATTGGCAAAATTGATAATTCATGATAGCACACCAAAAAATAATCAGGGTTGTGCATATTCGGACACATTATTGGGTGCACTCTTCAGCATAAGCTGTTTACCAAAAACACCTAAAGATCCATATGATCTCTTCGATAAACCTTTACAGCAAGTACGGCGATTTTTTCAACGATATTAGTCAAATAGTTTTTTAAGCTATGCGATTGTTTTATACATTGTCTTCAAAATGTCACAGTCAAATACGGTCATGGAAGGTACAGTATGGACAACGATGGACAGTTTAAGCGAAGCCCTATACAAGGTTTTCCATTCCTTGTTGAGGTGTTCGACGAACGTTCGTCATTTGACTTTGCAATGGTTGGGTAATTGCCTCCACGCGAATGCAAATAGGGGAAAACTTTGGAACTCTCATATGGAGATGGGGTTACTAGGAGTACTGTGCGTGTCGGATGGTTTTATGCTGAATGTGGGCAATGTACTGTTACGACTTTGTCAACCATTTTGTGCTAAATTGAATGATGCCAAAGTACCAAAGATAGATCCTACATACTGTAGTGCAGAGGTTGGTTTTCCAAGATTTTAAAAAATATGATACAATACTTATATTCAATTAGGCTATTTTTCTTTTAAGACAATCGGCACAAGTATTGTTTTATCTTATTTATTGAAATGTATTTATCAAAAAGTATAGAACAATGTTTGTGTCGACTTCTAAAAAGAAAGTAGCCTTAGTGTCTCAGATGTCAGCTTAAATACGTCTGAGTTTGAATACTTTATAAATAATAAAACTGATACATATATACTTATCAATATATGCAATAAACAAATAAGTTCTAAATAAATATTTATTTTAGCAATTTATCTTACATTCCTTTTGCATAAATTTTGATTCTCTAATCAAATTTATAAACTGATACACGCTTACACTGATACTGGTATCGAATCTAGGATTCATTAATCATAAATCGATCACTCTCACAGTTCTCACATACAGTTATCTTTCTGGTCGCATTTTTAGGCAAATAATGAAACTGAGAGTCTGGAACGTGGTATACATATGAAAGGATTGAATTCGGAAACATGTTTAATACCAACTCCAGAGGGTGAAAATCGACCAATGTCAGATTCGTTCGGATTTATAACAGAATGCTTTTTCCTTACACATCGTGCATTAGATCTGGGTTACAGAGTTATCCTGGACAAATTTTTAAAGTAAGCAAATAATTGATTCTATAATTTTTAAATATAATATATAGAATCTGTTCTCTCTCATGTTTAAATATTATCATTTTTAATTCCAACAGAGCAAATCAAGATTTGGCTAGGGTACAAAGAGCTTACAATGATGCTCGAACTGGTGGCAGTTCAGAGGTGCTAGAGCTCCTATCACAACGAATGGAAGCTGAGATGATAAAGTACATAAAGGATATTAATGCATGCACATTTTTAATTCTCTTCATATTTTTATAATTTTATATAAAAAATGTGTGTGTGCGCGCGCGCGCGCGCGCACACACACACACGATGTTAAAAAAAGGCCGGGATTTGGGATTTCTCGGAAGGATGACGCTTTTCAAAAAAATGTTTCAAACAAAAGTTGTAGAATTTAAAAAGATCTATTTACTGATTATATCAGTCTGACTTAGTGTCGCCAAAATCAGATCAAGATCGCATTAATTTTTTTAGATGAAACATTCTATTTTGATTCCAGAATCTAATAGCTGATGTCAAGAGCTTTTCAAAACACTGTAATTTAATTATTTTTTATTAAGTACTTTTCGAATTATGAGGCTTGAAAGTTATGATATCGCCGACATTAGCATTACCCAGGATGAGAATCGTGGGTCAGAATCATGATAAGGTCATTGGAGATTGTTTCTCTTATTTTCATTTTTATGTAAAAATGAATTCTTAGTGCAAAAATGAAAATAAGAGAAACAATATCTTCAATAACCTTGATCTTGACAAATGTTATCCAGATTATGATCCTGAACAACATTTAATAGGGTTTAATCTTCGATCGGACACCTTTTTTGAACATCCTGTATATATACATATTTTTTTCTAGGTATTTATCTCTTAAAGCGAGTCTATTAGTGCCGGAAATGTTGTGTCATTTGTCGAAATTTCACGCAATGACGGCGTTTTGGTTAATACAAGTCAATTTGTACGTTATAACCGAAGAAGGGAATAAACAAAGTTTTGTACCAACACATTATACACCTGTTACATTCCCGTTATCAGAAACTGTTCCAATTACATTAAGGTATTGTATATACATATGTCAAATCATAATAATACGAATGAAATTAATATGAAAATTAATAAACCTGTGTCTATAGATGCATTCCTGAGTTCGTAGTAGAGAATACCATTGGATTCTTGTGTTTTTTACGTCGTTTAAGTCCAAACACGTTCGAGGAACAGGGTGTGAATTTTCTGAATCCGATCTTGACGGAAGTAAGTCAAGATAGAACGAAATGTATTCTCGTCGTGATTGTTAAAGTTATATATTGTTTCCTTTAGATTATAGTTTTGATGGAGTCTCAGCATCGACTTTATAATCCGCATCTGCGCGCTCGTTTAGCCGAAAGTCTGGAGGCACTTTTGCCGATTGTAGACGAGAATGTTGCTCCCGGGACGCCAAACTTAGGAACATTCCATAGGGAACAACTGTTTCTTACTCATCCATACAGACAGCAGGTGAATAAAGTTTTTCTTTGAATTCTTTAGTAAAAAATTCATGCATATAGCTGATTATCTCTCGCGTACTATTCTACAAACAGATAATTGTCAACTTACTGCATGTGTTTGTAAGTATTGAGATGACTGGGCAAAGTGTACAATTTGAACAAAAATTCAATTACCGTCGTCCAATGTACATTGTTATGGACTATTTATGGAAACTTGTCGAGCATCGTAATAATTTTATGTAAGGCAAATTATATTTAATCACTGTCTTTGTTTGATATTTAAAAATTCGATATCTGATAAATAAAGTTTTTATATAATATAATGTATCAGTACTTTAGCTCAAGAAGCTGAGAGCAACATGGAAGCTGTCCAACCACCTTTGTTTCTACGTTTTATTAATTTATTAATGAATGATGCTGTGTTTCTCCTGGACGAAGCTTTATCGAATATGGCACAGTTGAGACAAATGCTTCAAGCTAGGTATTTTAAAAAATACGTCTTTCTTTCACACATTGCATAAGATTATTATTTTCTATTGTATCTGTGTATATGCATCATATTTCTTAAATTAAATATTTTGTAATACATTTGCATTAAATATCATTTTTTGTTTTCGAACAAAAGGGAAAGCGGAGAATGGAATAAAATGCTACCAAATGAACGCGAACAACAGGCATCGTATCTTCAGCATATTGGTATGATTGCTCGCTTTGATAACATTCTGGGTAGGAAAACTATACAAACGATAAAAATGTTGACTACTGAAATAAAATCAATATTTTGCCATCCAACGATGGTGGATCGTATTGCTTCTATGCTCAATTACTTATTACTGCAATTAGTAGGACCGAATAAAAAAAATCTTAAGGTAATTTTTAGAATCTGTAAATGTTACAGTAAAAACAATATTATTATAATCTCGTATATCTATGAAATTTTTAGGTGAATGATCAAAAAGAATACGCATTCAATCCTGCAAATTTAGTGTTAAATATATGTGAAATTTACATTAATCTGAGTAAAAGTGAAAGTTTTACACTTGCTGTATCTCAAGATGGCCGTTCTTATAGTCCAGAATTATTTAAACTTGCAGATAATGTTCTTGGTAAGTTTTTCTATATTTTTTTTCTAAGAAGCACTTTATTTAGACCAGAAGAATCTAAAAAGTCATGTGCATATCACAGTTCGTATCGGTGGTGTGGGAATATTGGGAGATTTGGATCAATTTGCAAAAAGCGTGGAACAGGCTGCAAATCAAAAGCGAGAGGAAGATGAGATTTTGACAGGTATTCCTGACGAATTTTTAGATCCAATTATGTCAACTGTCATGGCAGATCCTGTTATTTTGCCATCATCGAAAATAACTATTGATCGTCAGACTATAGCAAGGTAGTGTACACGAATATATTATATACAAATATTTTTTAATTCATACATCACAATACAAAATTTATATATATTTTATTAAATATATTTTCAGGCATTTGCTAAGTGATCAAACTGATCCTTTTAATCGATCTCCACTTACAATGGATATGGTAAAATCAAACGTTGAACTTCAACAGAAGATACAAGAGTGGATTTCACAGAAAAAATTGGAGAAAGCATCAAAGGCTAATACATAATTTATTGTCAATTGCATCATGATGGAATAATGTTGAAATTTACACAGTTTCTAAATTGTAGGTCATACAAAATACATCAATTGATAATCTTACAGTTGCTAAAAGAAGTTCAGATTCATGGCAATCATCATTTCGAATCCGTAAAATGAAAAATACATATTTTATATATTATCGTGTTTTATCATATGTTATTTCATCGGAATTTTACCACTCGCCGACATTCGATTTGTCACAATAAAAATAGGCAAGTAAAAAAGCAATTTTGTATACATTTGCGATGTAATTATGTACAGGTTATAAACAAGTTTAGAGTTACGACAGTGTAATATTAATAATTACTGGTTGATATAAAATGTTATACATAGATGGCACAGATGATTTTAGAAATCACTGCAAAAAGATAATTGTATATTTCATGTACTGTGTAGAATAAAATGTGTTATTTATGAACATTTATGAACATTGCCTACAATTATTGAAAGTGTGCATTAATTCCTATCATTTAATTCTTATATCATTTTTATAAAATTATTGTTTAATCGATCACAATCGTCTTTATTTCGTGTGAATAATGTAATTTTTTATTTTGACTAATATCAAAAGAATTTAATTCTTATATTTTTAGAAAAATATTTTGCATCTATAAACATTTCGCGAGATCATCAAAGTTTGTAACAAACCATTGAGCGCGTGATTTTACATTTTCCCTAATTACATTTCCTCCAAATCCTGGAACAAAAATAAATGTTTATTTGCTGTTATAATGATAATCAAGCAGATCATGGTTTATGATCTGCTTGATTATCATTATTGCACAATTTCTATCATTATTTTAGCATGAAATACGAGTGTTGAGAGACAAGTTTTTTTTCAAGCGAATATTATACATACCTATAAATGCGTCCGCTGGCGGTGATGCTTCTAAATCTGTGGAGCCATCACCGACATGTACGACAATCTTGAATCCTTTTTCCTCTTTAAGATGCCGTATTACTTCTCCTTTACCACCGCTTTTAGAAGTTGGTTGAGTTTCATCAAAGCCAGCATACTCTCCTATGACACACATTTGTATGTATGAATATATATTGTACATTCTATAAATAGCTATTTTAAATGTTAATGTATACCCGTGAAATAAAATTTTAAATGTTAATGTATACCCGTGAAATAAAATTTTAATTTATTAGCATAAATATTCTCAGGTGGAATGTTAAGTTTGGCAGCAACTGGTGTAATAAGACAGCGGAAACCACCAGAGACAAGAAACACTTGCTTTCCACGAGCTTGTAAAGTAGACACTAACTCTCTGAAATATGTATTTAAAAAATTGTTAAAAATACACAAATCTTCGTTTGTTCATTTCTATATCCCGAAAATCTTACTTGATACCAGTGGTAAGTGATGGCTGATGTGTACTTAAAAAATCCTTAACTTGTGTTAAACTTGGATTTATGATTCCCAGTCTTATAGATAAGGATTGTTGAAATGTCATATCACCTTGCATAGCCTGTTTTGTTCTGAAAAATTTTCGATATTTTTGCATCAATGAAAAATGTGAAATCTGGCATCTTATTGCGTGCAAGATCCCAGGTAGAATGCACAATCATAATAAGATTAAGGATAATAAGATTGACATCAAGAAGAAGTCATTTTAGAAAAAAAAAGACAAATTAAGGAATGTACAATTCAGTGATTTGTTTTCCTTTCCCACAGAAACTAGCTAGTTCATCGATAGCTTCCTCGATTATAACAGTGGAATCTACATCCAATGTTACAGCATCCGCAGTTCTCCATATGTCTCTTATTTCATTCGGACTCGTCATCTAGAAAAATAATGAAATTAATAAATAAAGAAAAGGGAAAATTAAGTACAAGAAAACATAAAAGTTTTGTGTTTTGTTTTTGTACTTTTAAAATAATCGACTTGTAAATTGGAAGAAAGAAACGGGAAGTCAAGATTGTACTTTTCATAATGGACGATACAAAATTTCCGCCAGGATCGTTTCGTCCTGCATGTACATCCGGAATATTTGTGTGTATAAAGACTAAAGTTTTCACGTGATGTCATATGTCGTATTGTGACGTTTATTTACTGACGATTGACAATTGCATGTGTGCCTCAATTGTGACACGGAGGCTGTGATCTAACAGAATAGCAATGACCGATTATCATGCTTACGTCATACAGAAAAAAGCAGAAAAGAGAAAGATCATACGAGCATAAACAAGTGCATGGAACACGAATGTTTTACCACCTGAGTGTAGACTTCCGTTTACATCCAGAAAAATGCAATAAGACATAAGAAGTCTGATGAAATAAAACAAATGAATAAATAGAAAAGAAAATAATAATTAGAAATTTAAAAAACTCAACATAAAAACGTATAAAGGCAGTTTTTTAAGTAGAAACGATTTCCTTTTCTTTAAATTCATCTTTTATAGTTAGTACAGGGCCGCGTTAAAAATCTTCATCTAAAACAAGAGGATACACTTATTGTTTTAGCCTTGTTATTTATACAGAGTCCGGCAAAATGATCTCCCACATTTTTAAATTATTAAAAATTAAAATGTGAGAGATCATTTTGCCGAACCCTGTATGTTAAACAAGAATAAAATAAGACCTGTATATGAAATTTCTGAACGTGCAGCTCTGCGGTATTCGGTTTGAATCGGCTAGATTTTTATTCGAAGGATTCTAATCAATTTTGCAAGTTGCAAAAATGCGATCGCGAAAAATGAAACTTACCTTGTCGACCCGGCGAGATTGGCAGACCACAGCAAACACAACGGACGGCAACAACGAACTAACTGTGTGCCACCGCATACTGTCGTGGCAGGAGGAAGTGGAAACTGTGACAAATTTATCGTACGATCGACCATACAGTTTCATAAGCTATCTCGCGTAATCATGCGTAATTATTGGCGGGGGGTCGAGCACACTCGAGTTCGTTGAAACTTGTTTTTCTAACAATCCTCCTCCATTTATGATAGATTTATTTTTGTTTTTTCTGTGATAAGATATACGCTCGGATAATTGCTCAAATCTCGTGTAAATAATAACAATTGAATCTCTCTAATTAAACACAATTCGTATTCTTATTAGGAGATTCGAATTTATAATTGCTTTGAAAGTGTATTTGTTATGTAACTGTTGTTATGTAAAAGATGACAAACAACCATTTTCTATAATTTTTTTTGTTGAAATTATAGGGAATGAAAAGTTATTTTTTAAAAGTAACAAGTTACAATTACTCATTACTGAGTAGAAAAAGTAATATAAGTTACCATTATATTAGTTATCGATTTATAAAAGTAACGTTATAGTTACCGTTACTTGAGAAAGTAACTTTTCGTTATTTTTCCGTTATTTTTTTAAGATCGACGACCGCCAATCATAGCGGACGAGCCTTAGGGCTTTCTAATCTCTAGTGATGCACTGTAAAAAATTTTTGTGTAAAATTACAACTATTATAATGGATAATTTTGAGACTCTCCCAATAATAGTTATAAACGTCCACGCGTTCGTAAAAATTTGCAATATAAAAATAAAAATAATTTTTTGATTTACAACTAAGCAGATTTTGTGGAAGTACAATTACAATATGTACGTGTAGTTACAGGAATAATAATATGACATTTTGCACTATATATTTGATTATACGGTAATACGCGAAAAATTACTGTTATATATATATATATATTGCGTAAATAATATTATTAAAATTTGGATAATTACAGAAAATGTTTAAAATATTCTGCTATTTACGTAATTTTCCATATAAAATAAGATACATTTACATAATAAAAGCAAATTTACATAATTTTTGTGAAATTACATTTAATTTAATTTACATTTAGTTTAATTTCTGTAAAATTGCGTGATTTTTTATTTACAGGCCTAATTATGTAATGTTTACATCTATTTATATTAAGAGCAGTGTTAAGATATGACCGATAAAAAAAAACATATATTTTATTATTTTACTTTTTACAGAATGTTTCGAGCTTTACTTAGCCTCCTCAGCTGTGCATAAATTCAATTAACTTTCTGCATTTTAATAAAATATCGCAAATTAAAACGGTGAAATCTAAACGGAATATTTTATTTATCGCCCAGCAAAAGAGAATGGATTGAAATGAATTGAAATGGATTCAGATTTTCAGAAATATTGATTCATTGTTAAAATGAATGCTTTTCAATCCTGAATGCATTTTTATCCATTTATAAGAATTGCATATCTCTATGCCTTTTAATCTAAAAATAATATTAGTTTTTTCTGTGCATTGTGAATACTGTTCAATTCAAAATTTTAAATAGAAAATGCAGTTTTCCAATTGCATCCAATTGAATCTAATTGAATCCAATTGAATCCAATTAAATCCAAAAAAGTATTCGTTATTTAAAATACGCATAGAAATAGAAAATTTACATTCGGATAGAAAAAAATTTCAATCCATTTTAATCCATTTTTGTTTGCTGGACGGTTATCCTTAATATATTGCTCGTTTAATATATAATAGACCTTGTATTTTAATTTATTATTATTTAACAGTTTATATATTACATAGCAGATTATGTAACAAAAACTAATTATTCATTGAAAAAGCACGTATTACCTTCGCCATAATCTAACGATCAGTTCTGTCGTAACTTATTATATCATCATCATCATTATCATCATAATCGATAATTATTAATCAATGTTCTCAATCATTCAATTATTTATTAGATCAAGCGCGATTCCATAATTGTTTTTACACGCCTGACAGTTGTCGATGTGTTGCGCAGCTGTTTTATCATACAAAATATCTGCGCAACGACACCGCAACTGTCGATAGGCGTGTAAATACAATTATGGAGTAGCGCCAGATTAGATTGATAAAATATCAACAGTTAGCAATGTCGAAATCAACATGGACGATATACCGATTGGTGGTAACAGGACAAATTAAGTTTCAGCAATTTGCATGTAGATAGCACCGCTATTGAAATAGAATGGCAGCGCACATTCGAATTATTTGGAGGAAGAAAAATCCGTGATGTTTTATCAGATTTTTAGGTATAATTCGAGAGGTGGATTATAGATATTCAATATTATTGGACAATTATAATTTTTCCTTTGTTTCTTCTGTAGATAAAGAAACGAATGTGTTCCATGACTAAATGTATTCGATTTATATTACATATTTATCATACGTTCGCAATTTATAAATAGTATAATGATTCTTAAGATTATATTGATTAACAATGTAGCGACAAGGAAATTTAATAATCTTAAAATTAAGGAGGATTTGAAGCATCAAATTTTCATCATTAACTTTATCATTAACTCTAGAATTCTAAACTATTTATAAATTTGACGATAAATTCAAATTCATGGTAACTATAATTCTATTAGGATTAAAAGTTAGATCAGTCAAACGAGTAATACAGTTTCATTTATTACAGAATAAGCTCGAATAAGTATCCTCGGTTTTTGCCATCCTCGGATTCAAAAAAACAATTTAATGAACGCCATTAATATCCTTTTGAATAATGGATATCCATTACAATTTATTTTTTCTACGAACCATAATAGAATTAAATTTCACATTCACAATAAGATTACTACTACTACTAATATCATTAAAGTTAAAGAAAAATTTTTTGCCAAATCTATCTCTGAAAAATTTTCACCTCTTGCAAATATGTTCAATTGTAAATTAGCTTATACTATTCCGAACACTTTGAAAAGTTTAATAAAAAAGAGTAAGGATCGACTGGAACCTTTATACAATCAAAATGTTGTCTACAAGATTTTATGGGATGACTGTGATGTTAGTTATGTGGGCCAAACTAAAGAGGCAGTTGAAGACGCGATTGCATAAGTATGTTTCCGTAACATTAATAGAATAACTAAATCTCCATCGATTATCTTTAATCATCGTATAGAGAAGGGTCATAATTTTAAATGGAATAACGTGAAAATTTTTGACATAGAATCTTCCTATGAGATTAATTTCGGAAATGATACATTAAAAGGTAAAAACATGGAATTAATAAACAAAATGATTAAATACGGATTCATTGCCGGAATTATATTCTAACATCATACAGTCGCACCTTCCTTTTCTATTAATCTCCTTTTATTATTGTTTTGCGGTACACTATTTTACATGCTTATTATTTTAGTTACATAGCTTGGTTGAAATATTACATAGTCTTTGCACATCTTTTTTCTGATTGTAATTTGGTCGATTATAAGATGGGAATTCATAAACGACTGTTATTATTTTTTCTTCTTTCAATGAAAATTAAAGTGTTCACATAAAAAGCTATTTATACAATATATTGTGCTAATTTCATTACACAATTGCACAATTATGTGAACTGTTACGATTACTTTCCGAGGTCTCTTTATAGATCCTTTTATGGCTTACTTCTATTTCGCTTTTCTGTAATGCTTTCAATATTATGCGACAATGAGAATTTTATCTGGACAACATTTTATAACAAGATAATTTTTTACAAGAACATATGAAAAACGTGCCCTTACTATTCGTGGGGTCTACATTGTTGAGAAGAATTAAAGGATTCCATTGTTGGCGAGCATTTCAGAATTTAACATGTATTTATATAATTTTTGGATAATTTTATAAGCGATAGATTTTAAGAATTTTGTTAACATTGAAGAATGATCCGATCAGTGTCGACACGTTTGTATTGTAATATTTATAGTTTTATAATTTATTTTGCTTGTTTTGTATTTCTGGCTCGTAGCCCTTTTTATAAATTTGACTTTCGAATAGATATTTTATGCCCGTATTCGTAGGGCATAGTCAGGCCTTGTATTTAAAGCTTCCTTAAATTTATCTTTAGATGCTCAATGAAATAATTCGTAGAATATCTGAAGACAATTAATTTAAGGAAGCTTTAGATGTAAAGCCTGACTATGAATATGAGCATTAGTCTCCAAACAAATTTCGAATATATATAGTCACATATATATATATATATATATACAATTTATCCTTTAATAAAATATTTATAAATAGTGTTTCTTTTTTTTACTTTTTGTCAAAGGAGCTCAGATTCTGTACGAAACGTAAATTTATGGAAATAGAAGATAATGGACGCAGTTAATCCAGTTAATGTAATAAGCGGCGCTCTCCACTTAATAATATGGAATAAGTAGTTATAGACACGATCCTTCCGTTCGAGAATGGTCTCTTAGGCAAAGAAATCTCTGGTCGTGGGTGTATGAGCACGAAGCGTCGCGACGCTTCGTCGTGGTGCGCATTCTCCGACGCAGATATGCTGGGCGCCGAGCGCGAAGCGGAGCCACCAAGATGATCGCGCGGGTTGCGGCCGATAGTTTTCGCTCTTCAACGCCCTTGTCGCGATGGGTGGCCGCTCCGTAAGTTTTAATTTGGCGGTCCTCCTCGCTGCATGTGGTACGTTGATAGCCGACGATACCGGCGATGCTGCCGATGGACTGTCGCTGATCAACGATCCGCGTTGTTCGCCATCGTTCAGCGTGATCCTCAGCTTAGAGAGCAACGGTGCGGCGTCGCGATCTTTAGAAAACGGCAGCTTTATCTACGATGGCATCCTCTATCCGGCCGAACTGCGCTGGACTGACGGCAATGTCACTTATGGTTGCATTTGCAGATCACGCAATTGTATCAGGAAATGCTGCGGAGATGATGAGATTCTCCGCAATAAATCGTATAATTCCGAGATATGCCAGAAGATGCCTCGGAACGATACGGAGCTGATAACCGAGATACCACATTTGCGTCTATCGAGGAATCAAATGACCAAGGAGATTCAACACATTGAAAATCTGAAGAACTATTTCTATTTGGTGCAGGATAACGTCTGTCCTCCTGGCCAGCAATATTACACTCTCAATCCCGATGACGACAGTGACGAACAGATTATTCTCCAGGCGAATGGCAGCTTTGTGGACACTGCTGGGAAAATCTCTCCGTTCTGGAATTATTGCATTGATTGGAAAATGACCGTCGATCGAATTGGCGTCTTGGTTTGCTATACGCCGGAAGAGGAAGCAAAAGATTTTCATTATCATATGGGCATCATAGTGTCCATTCCATTTCTCATTGCCACTTTCTTGGTGTATGCAATTACTCCTGAATTGAGAAATCTCTACGGCAAGACGCTCATGTGTTATGTCATTTGCTTAATTATCGCCTATGTCTTCCTGATCTTGGCCAACTATATTTATATGTCTCCAATACGCGTGTTATGCTTCAGCACAGGTAAGCAGCCTCTTTATGTAATACTTATCCGTTATTTCTAACAATCACTAAGTTGAGCCATCCGCAGATGTTTTTCTGTAATCGTGATGGAAAACATGTATACTTGTTATGATAGTAGAGTTGAAAAATTATTATGCGGCATTATTACTTTGTATGGAATGCAGGAAAAATTGATGATCGCATCTTACTGTTTGCGAAGAAATAATTAAAATAATAATCTCGTGCAAAGTCAATGTATGTCAATGCTTAAAAAAATCACAAATCTCTCTACATTTAATTTCGCGTTACCTTATTTTTTCTTCGAAATGATAAATGGGAATATTATCTCACGAGAGAATCTACACGAATGCGAATAATAAAGATGACACTATGCCTTAATGAAATAATTACTGTAATGTAATAATTATTAACATTATGCTTATAGAGTTAATTATTACTTCCAGGAGAACATTATAAATACCAGCAACTAACGAGTAAATTTATTATAGTTCTTTTTAAAAATGTCTGATCATTTTGAGCGATATTAATATTCAATATTAATTTTTTAATGTACTTGAGAGATATTATAAAAAAAAGAGATATTTTTAAATTTCTTATACTATTTTAATCTTTTATATTTAGATTTTTATTCATACTTTTAAAAATAATTATCATGAATAAAATTATCATTGCAATGCGAAAAAGATACATCACGAATTTATATTTATGGTTGCGAAGTTGGATGCTTAGTCATCAATGAGTTGATTAACTCGTATATATTAATCGATAAAACGGAAAAGAAGAAAATTAAAAATAAGAAATATTAGATAAATAAAAATATATAATAAAAAATATATATATACTATATATTATAGTATAAATATGATATACATAAAGTATATGTATAAAGAAAAAATATAGATTTAGATAACACAGATTTACATAAAAGATTTTTCCTCTTTAACAAACATTTAAAAATAACAAAAGAAGGAAACTTTATATTAAATACTTTTTATAGATTTATAAAAACGATGATTACAAATTCATAAGATAGGGATTAGTAGGGATTAGTTACTTTACTTTATAATTACACTACAAATAAACACATGTACATATTTTATTACGTATAAATAAGTATAACATTGTATTCCACCATCAATATGAAGCACGAGTCGTATGAATCAGCGTGCTTTTTTCTGCACGCACGATTCCGATATCTCTGTGATTAGTGATGATGTAAGAATCATATATTACATTTCCTGATACAATTTAATTTACCATTCGTTCCACGTTATTTTGAAGAAAACATGATTGAAAAGGTCCTTTCAATGAGGAAAGTCGGGATCGGATCCGAACTAAGAACCTGTTGGCGTCTATCTAGCTATTACTAGCTTCGATTTCCCGTAAAATAAATGTTAATGATCCTTCCAATGAGTACGATGTGATACGAACGATGAAACCGGTTTTTTGCGTGTTATGTGTTGTATATCTTCACATTGGTCAAGCATTATTGCTTATAGGGTGAGATGAAAATATATGAATAACGGTAAAGTATGATATAATTATATCATCTTTGGATTTTCAATAACTTATTTTTTTTTTGTACTTTAGGATGATAAGATCGAGAAAATATTAGCTGTGAGAATCTCTCACAGGAAGTAAAATTTTTTTCTACGCCTGTACTATCAATTAATAGCTTCTTGAAATAAATCTTTCGGCTGTATATAAAATAGCACCTGGTACAAATTGAAATTTTGATTGCTCGCTCGTCTAATCATTCGTAAATCTATTCTCAGTTTTTGTAATCCTCCCGAAAATGTAATGGCTCTTCATTGTGGAGCATAAAGTATCTAAACAGTTAAGCTTCTAAATTTACGTTGCTACTGGATTGGTCAAGCTACCATCTGTAGATTGTACTGGTTTGTCAATGAATCTTTTTTTTTCGACCCGCCCTATATGCGTGGCTTCGCAGCAGGTAGACTGCTTCTCTAACGCAGACGGCTCGTTGTCTGGTAGTCTCGTCCGGTTGCTCGCGCGAGTGTTTCGCATTTCTCGTGCGCTCTTCCTGCTTCATCCGTCGCCAGGAAAAGTCGCGGCAAAACGGAACGTAGTGCTAACTTTATCGAATCCATCGAGATAACTGAAAATCAACGCAATCGTTAGTGATAATAGTGCTATATTTGAATTCGGATGAATTTTCTATGTTTCAACGATTTGCTTAAGAAGAAAGAAAAAAGAAATCTTACAACTTAATTTTACCACCGCGTTTATTCCAATCTCCCCGATAAATAATTATATTGTATAAGTCAATACGTCATTATCAACTCAATTGATAATAATTTATTTAAATATACACCCCTTTTTCAGTCATTTGAATCATTGATCCTTTGGCTCACTTGATTCATTGATCATCAGAATAGTATTCGCAGTATATTCAATAATTCAATATTTTTGCAACATAGGTAAAAATATTTTTCACATAAACAAGTTACTTATTTAACAAACAATATTAGATAATCGAGTGTCTGTACTGTATATATTAACTTTAATATTATCAAGTATTTAACTGTACAAATATGTCGCTTATGTAGATACTTTGAGATCATCATTTACATATTTATGTGGTTAGATGGTGTACATTTCATGAGAGCTATATATATTTAAATGCAAATCTGTATATTTTATTTAGTTAACATCTCATTAATCTTTTTGCTTAGAATCATAATTATAAAGTAGCAATAATTAAATGAATAAAATTTTGTTATCTTAGTATACAGAATATAATTATAAATTATATTAGTATATGGGGATAATATTCAAATATGTTACAAATTGCATTTGTAATATATTTACTTATGTAACTGTTTATCATTTGTAACATATATCTGTGAATAGTATGCTTTTTGTAAATAACTATATCTCATATAACCAAGGATGTTGTTGTAACCACATGATATCTTAAACACTGATCAAAATTCGCATCCTTCTTTATCACTTTCACTCAATTGGTTCAACAATTCACGCACTGAACACAGCGAGAGATAGTAAGGTAAACGAGTAATAAGAGATACAATTGGCCATATTTTATTATCATTTTATGAGACAAAGAGAGAATATCTTACCGTATTTCTTCAGAGAGTCATCGTGTTTTTTATCTTTCTCTTTCTCTCTTCCGCTTCATTTCTTGTGGCACTTTCGTGAGTAAGCTTCCGTACGGTGATAACGTTGAGAGGCGGTGACGATAATTATTCAGAGTTGCTGTTTAACAGCCTCATTAAATTAGTACATAATGAAACGGCATCTGAGAACAGCCCTGTTCATCGCGTTTCACGCGGTCTTGATCGCGGCTGCCACTTTCGAAAGCGATCAGACAAAGGAAGAGCCAGAGGAATCAAAATGGAAGGAAAATTTTATCGTCCCTCATGTTTATCTGGAGGTAGAGATAATTCCAAGTTCGATTGCACACTATGTTGTATTTGGAATTTGTCGATGAGATATTAATTCGTCGCTTTGCTAACGCGTATTATAATACTTTTGCTTACCTTAACGATATTTAATGCTGATTTCGTTATAATGACTGATAGTAAATTTTCGAGTATTCGTGAAATAATGATCAAAGACGATTACTAATTGTTTGTGTGTCGTAATTAATCAAGATTTTCGAAAGAACTTGCATCTTGAGAATTAACTTGATTAAATGTGTAAATGCAAATAATCTAGAAATAATGAAATATGTGGAACATTTATGCATTTATAGATCAGAAGCTGCTTAAATATTAATCTGCTAATGAATTACAGTAATTTGTTCATCTCTGATTGATTAATTCACATAGTGGCTTGGACTCAATTATTTTCTCTATTAACTGGTGTAATTGGATATAATACGCAGAAAGGAACATCAAAAAGTTGAATAATATTCAGATAGTAATCAGAAAAATTCTACAATAGCATGTGTGGATCTAAAATAATTTTGCCAACTGATTGTATTATGCATAATTCGCTATCGGTTATATAATACTTTCAATAATAAAAATCTAAAAAATGGCATTTGGTTCCTCTCTGCTCATATCCAATCGTGAATTAACATTATTTGTCTTCGTTTCCTCTGGCTCTTTACTCCTAGAAAACGATTGGCATCAACAGCTCCGGTGACAGCTCCGGGAAGCCCCGCATGTCACTATGCTGTCGTGTTGACACTTTCCTCAACGGAGACAATTGCGTGGAGGCCACCATGAACGGGACGGAAGCGGTACAGTTGCCAGTGATCTACGAAATGGATCTTATATCGGCGAATGTCACTGCAAGTGATAAATATTTTGATTTTGTAATATGGAATCCATGTGCTGGTATGAAACGATATTCTTTGAATCCGCGTGTATACGAGGACGACGAATGGTACCTACTGTCCAATGGCCTCCTCAACTATTATCAGTACTGCCTGGCGCGGGTGAAAAGTTATGAGTATCCGGAATATATGGTATTCTTCTGCGATGAAACGATCGAAGACGACGACGGGATTATATATTCCTACGGGATGCTCGCATCCGTCCCGTTCCTGGTCGTCACATATGTTATCTACTGGTTACTACCTGAGCTGAGGAATCTGCATGGTCTGACATTACGCGGATACGTCGGCTGCTTAGCAATGGCGTACAGCATACTGGGGGTGTTGCAACTGACACCACAGGAACAAATCCCAAACGGCATCTGCATCACAATCGGTATATCTATAGAATGATGCGATTTCTATTAACTCATGTTATACACAAAGAAGATTAATGTTAACTTGCGATTATTGCACGGTGGAATTAATTTTTAATTGCAGGAAACATCACTATTATCGCTATTATTATTTTTTAAATATGATAATTTCATTAATTATTTACACACACACACACACACACACACACGTATTCATATCATATGTTATGCATAGCATATTTCTGTAGAGATCGCGTCAAACCGGATGGAACGTGGCTTTAGAAATCTTACGAATTAATGAGATATCTATTTAACACACGAGTACATGACAACTTTCTAAATGCTCTAGCAATATCTCTGCTTTTCTTGTAAATCGATACTGATATTTAAAAATTTGTTGTGATATTTACAGTTTATTATAACATATATATGCATAAATTGTTTATTACTCAATAAATGAGAAAGTCGGTGTTCTGCTTCAGTGATATACAAGAAATTAATTCATTCATTTTTTTAGATAATTAATTATAATATATAATTAATTATACAATTAAAAGTTATTTTGCTTCTATGCTTGCTTTATATATTTGCCTTGTATTTAATATAGCTTGCTTCTTTCGTTCAACTAACATAAAATATATGTTCCATTGATTTAATATAGAACTTTTCAATACTTAAAAATTTGAAATTTTTATAATATGGTGAAAATGTATGTTTAGCTCAATTGGTTCCAATCATCTAATTAGTTTAGAAATTATCTTAAGATCTTTTTATCTAAAGATATTTTTTTAAATCGAACTATACGAAAAGTAAAGTGTAAAATAAAGTTTTCTTAGACGTCAATTGTAATAATTTATCTCAGTTGTTGCGAGGCGAACCGGAAGCTCGTCTTAAACCTGAGAAAGTGCTAAAAGCTCTTAAAAACAAATAAGTGCAAACACGTCATGCCACACATTCTCCATACTCTCCGAAAAATAAACTATAAGACTCATCTTTAAGAAGTCTTCCCTTATTCTGTCATCTTTAGCCGAAACAGGACCTGTTTTAACGAGGTGCCTTCTTTTTCATCGTTTTCTTCCTGGCATACACTTGTACGTTTGCTGCGATACACATTCGTCCTTCGGACAAAAGCGTTTGCAGTCGCGGCTAAATCTACACAGACTGACGATATCACGCGTATCTTCGTTTCCGCAGTTTGCGATATCGTTGCGGTTGTTCGATATCTGACTACGAAGTTGTTTGAAGAGAAAACCAAGACGGTTCAGTAAATTCGACGTGTCGACGATGCATCGACAAAATCTCGCGCTTTGGTGTTATACGTTTTTATTTGTCGCCTCTTCTTCCAAGCCTTGGGGAAATTCCACGACAACGAGCGATGATGTAAAGTTGATACGATATAATCTACATGAAAATTCCAAGAATGACGAGCAGTATGAGTTTCGCGCTAACTCCACAAATGACAACCATGAAGATAATGATTCGGTGCAGTATGCGTTTCACGCACAGCGACCTGTGAAGAATCACGAGGGCGGCAATCAAATGCTGATGGAACTTGGCGCGAATTCTACAAAAGCCGATGATGAGAATAATTCCACATTATACAATGGAAATTTGACGCAAGTTGAAGACACAAGCAACTTAACGTTTTACGAGTTTTCTGAAAAGTTTTATCAAGATGAGAAAAATATTGTTCCTTACCAGATGTGCGAGAACATTACATGCATTCCGCTTTGTTGTCCTCTCGGCAAACGTCTGAAAATAACACAAATTAATGATATTATAAAAGAAGAGTGCGTTGTTGGGCAATCTAATTATCCCTTACCCGATGTATACGAGTATGTGATAAACGATTCGAAGAGGATACCAATTGGTAAAAAGTTGGATCAAATTTTTCCTCTGACTATTCATGATCCTTGCCAGTATCAACGTTATGTGCTTGAACCTGAAATCAGACAAATTGACGACTATTTATTTCTTAGTAATGGCTCTTTATATCAACCATATATCAACGAATCTATCATTACATCATACTGCCTTGCTGTCTGGAACGATGATAAAAAATTTGATGTAACTGTTTGCTTCGACAGTGAGGCTGAAGACGTCCCGGAAGAAAAGAAAGGAATACCTGTGGTGGGTCTGATAGTGTCCTTGCCGTTTTTATTGGCAACATTCGTGGTGTACTCCATATTACCGGAACTTTGGAACATGCATGGCTACACGCTGCGCGGATACGTCGGCTCGTTGTTCGTCGCGTATACATTTCTCGTAATAATTCAACTAATCCATCAGGCCATAATATCGTATTCCGCCTGCATCACATTTGGTACAGCATATAATAATACAATAAATACATTGTATACATCTATTTTACTATGTAAACTATTCGCATGTCAATTATTCTCTCCCTCTCTGATAATTAGGATGTAAAGTTAAAATGAAATGGATAACGTTTATCCATTTAGATAACGTAACGAAAGTTGGAGTAAAATTTAAATCTTGATACAGAATTAATTTGAAAATTCATTGGATGAGTATCTTTTTTCCTTTCGTGAAAATTAGCAAATTTTTGTGTGGTGATTTTGACATAATATTTAAATCGAAATTGAAATAGTTCTTATTTAATAGCATATATTATTTTCAAGGTTTTTACGAGGTTTTTTCAAGGTTTTTATTTTTAATGTCAATAAATTTATAATGAAATAAACCTGTTTTTTTCAAGAGTAGATCTATCTCTCATCGGCATTTTAATGCATGATTAGCAGTTAAATAGTAAATATTTATTCGACTGTTTCAGCTTTCATCATCCACTTCTCGTTTTTGGCAAGCTTCTTCTGGCTAAATGTGATGTGCTTCGACATTTGGTGGACATTCGGGTAAGCTATCAAAATATTCCATACTATTGAACCATATTCATTTCATCTGTCATCAAACTGATCTATTAAAGACAATCTCGTAATATATTTCTGGAATGGAACGGAGACATTTAGACTTGAATCTCTTGAAGATAATTATTCGTAAAATCTTCCCATTTTTATATACATATAATCGATTTATATTTGAAATGTATTTTCAATTATAATTTGTACAATGTAATTTGATTATACATATATATATATATAGTATACATTTATTTATAATTATAATTGAAACATTAATTACGGTTTATCAAGGATAAACTTTTCCAGATCGAGTTCTAGGTCAAAATAAGTTAATTGATTCGCCAAATATTTTCACAAGCGCCACTCGATCCAGCGGTTGTGGTAAAGAAATTTGATAATTGACAAACACTAGGGGAAATTGATAGCGACAGGATGCGAATTAATATCCGGTACGTGACGACGTGCGTATGTGGCGCAAACACAGTCGAGTTAATTTTGATCTCCTTCGCTTGGACGTCGGTCCAAGAAGCTATTCGAACAGGCAATATTTGTGAACGGAAAATGTTAGTAGAGCATATCCTCAAACACTGACATTCACGAGTTGCGTGAACGTCGAATATATTCATTTAACAATGAAGACTTATTACTGCATACATAATTCAGTTTATTAACGCATTTTCTAAAATGAGATTAAGAAACGATATCAATATATAAATCATTTGTATTTTGATCAATTTAACAATCAATTAATAATCGATCAATTTAACATTATATAAGTCATACATTTTAATCACGTCTATGATATACGATACATACTTTTTTTGTACTGTCGTTTTATATATATATATATATATATATATATACGTTCGTGTGGAATGCTATAAAGCAATTTATTATCTCTCGCGTGTCAATGAAATTTCATGACGCGATATTGTCGTGTCGCTATTTACTATTGCCGGAGATGAACTGACCTGTTGTCGCCAAGCCCGTTTGGGGGTGTGACGACTGATGTGTACGCACATTGCCTGTTCTCTTGTAATCAATTACAAGGGTGTCGAGCGCGTGTGCAGTGGATCGTACTTGGAACTGGATTAATTTCTTTCTTTATTGCGTACACGCATCATACGCAACATTATTGCCGTCGTCGACGTGTGTCCTCGCGGAAACATGAATCATCCTTCGACTCAGTAGGATTTTATATACGTGTTTGTGTCATTTTAATAATCAGCTTTTAATTTTAATTCTTTCATGTTATCGTTAATATTTATCTATTCTACTTCTCTATGCGTTTCATTTCTTAATCCATATTTAAATCAATTATATTGCTACAACTGAAAAGAAAAGATCATTAACTTATGCAACAATAGATCATTTGATATAAAAATTTGCATTTAAAAAGATTACGTTTTCTATGTAGGATTTTATATATGTATTTGTGTCACTTTAATAATCAGTTTTTAATTTTAATTCTTTCATGTTATCATTAATATTTATCTATTCCACTCCTCTATGCGTTCCATTTTTTAGTCCATATTTAAATCAAGCTCATTATATTGCTACAAATGAAAAGAGAAGATCATTAACTTATGCAACAATAGATCATTTTATATAAAAATTTGCATTTAAAAAGATTACGTTTTCTACATTATATGACTGTGTTCGCTTGTTATGACTCACAACGCTTTAAGCGTTTATATTTATTGTTTATTAAATATTAAACAAAGACAATTGACGCTCACAAGCGCTGTAAGCGCCAAAGCGAACACAGCCTATAACATTTAAACTTAATTGTCCAAAGAATCACCTATTGAATTGAGATTGGTAGTGTTGAAAGACATCTTCGAAAGTTAGGGGACAATATTTCATATAGCTTTTAAAATTTATAAATGATCTTTGTTTACATTTCTTAAATAAATAAATATAGAAAATTAAATTTGAAATAATTTTTAATTATTAATACGTATCATAGTTGCATCACTTATATAGCTTATAAAATAACTGAACAATATTTACACATTGAACATATTTACGAGAAACTATGCGACTTAAGGCGATAGTTATTTTAATGTGCATTTGACATTTGCATAGCAACTTGTTCTACTTGTGGCTGACTCAATATGATAATATGTAAATCACATTTTACAGGGGATTCCGTTCGTTACAAGGAAGCGTAAAACAACGAGAGAGAAAAAAATTCATTATATATTCGATTTACGCATGGGGAAGCGCTTCCCTTCTCAGTATCATTTGTGCCATCATGGATTTCGTTCCCAGTGTGCCAAAGGAATTGATCCGACCAGAAATTGGTGTCACAAAATGCTGGTTCAATAGTAAGTGGATGTTTACTGATAGTAACGATAGCGATTTTCATTAGAACCGTACTCAAATTTGAAAATTGTCTAAATTAGCATTTACAAAATACGACGTATAATGCGAGAAATTAATTTTCAGCGGACGAGGCGAGGGCATTATATTTTTATGGACCGATGGGTGTCACTGTTATCTGCAACATTTGCTTGTTTATCTCTACAGCATTAAAAATTGTGCGTCACAAGAAGGACACAGCTCATCATTTGAGAGGCTCGGAAAGCAGACGCCACGATGACAATAAACAGTGGTTTGTAGTACCTACATTTCACTGACGTGATAATCATATTAATGTGATATATATCGATATATCAGTTTCCGAACGGTTTTGCATAATGTCGATCGGTCCTCGTTCCCGTAAAAGATGATTATTTTTAGACGGCAACTTTCCCATGCGGTGGTTTGCTTTCATAATTACGAAATCTTTTGAAACAACAAACACATTGCCGCCGTTTCGAACGTGCGCGCAGAGATTCCTCGAGAACGCCTGTGATTCTCGAAAGCATGACAAACGATCGTGCGAATAAAATCAAAGTGGTTACTCTTATTTCATAAAAACGGAAATCATATGTCTTTAAAATTTCTTAAGAAAAACTGAGCAACTTTCTCCCTTTTAATTTAAAACTTGATTACAAGAAGATATTTACCTTTAGTAAAATTGATTATTTCGAATGCTTTCGTCCATAATACAATTCTTTGTTTTAATAATTCTAAATTATATAAGATGCATATATACATAAGATACAAAAATGTATTTGCATGTAGGTTCAATCTGTACCTGAAGTTATTCATCGTAATGGGCATAAACTGGTCCATGGAAATAGTATCATGGCTATTCAAGAGTGCGCCGCCATACATCTGGTATCTCACCGATCTGACAAATACCCTGCAAGGTCTCATCATCTTCATTATATTCGTATGGAAGAAGAAGATCAAGCGGTTGCTGTTAAAGCGTTTCGGCTATCAGGATCGCGATTTCTTCTCCAGAAATTCAACACGCAGTGGCAATCACAGTTCAGCTTCGCGTACTTGCACTACTACATCAGGCATAATATCTCTGCAGGAGAAGGTCAATCCTTATGTGCAAACAAATTGCCGCGCGAAAAGTTCATCCGATGAGGTTGATTCTTGAATCTTGCAATGCAAGAGAAAGATTGCACTATGTAAAATAGAAATCGATGATTATAATGACCAGTTAGGTGGTGCCGTAATTTAATTCTCCATTCGAGAATTAATTTTACATTGCTTGCATTGATCTCTCTTATTAAGAACACCGAAATTGGTGTTTTCCATCTCTCTTTTTTTATTTCTTTAAAATGTACTTACAACTTTTTTTTATCTCTTTTACAATCCAAAGATTAAAGAAATTAATTAACTTAGGTAAAAAGGTATCATCTATAACATAATTACTCTATGACATAATTAATTAATTATTCTCGACAAATCTGACGTCCTATCATTGTAAAAATAAAGCAGATTTGTTACAGCTACATAACGTCATACAAACCGATATCAAAAATACATTATTTTCGTGCTATTAATGGCATAAATGAATAACGTTATTAATTGATCACTATAACGTTATCAATATATCATTGATTAATCATTTATCTAACGTCAATAAGTATGACGCTATAAATACGTCGTAGAATGGATAAATGACGTCAATGTGTAATTTAAAATGACTAACTATTGACGTCAAAATAATTACAACCTGCTACCTGGGAAATTACTTTGCATCTATTGTCATCCTCATTAAAATGATAAAAGCATTATTGTGTATCATATACATTGACTGCTGTATGCCATAATGTTGTATAAATTTTATTTTGATATATAGGGTTTATTATTATTACATCATTGATAACATTTTGATAAAAAGGCTACGGATAATTTTACTAATTTTAACTTCAACTCGTAATACATTACTCGCACATAACTATCTTTTACATTCTCTCTTTTAAATATTTATTTTTATATATTGATACTTGGTCTTCATTTCCTCACGTATAAGTGTTTAATATTATTAAACGAATTCAAGAAAAAAGATATATAATAAAAATATATATTTTTAAATAAATATTTATATGGAGATTAAGTGACATTTAAGACGATATTTTATATTCGTGGAACGAAAGTAAAAGTAAATACCGACCTGTGTCAAATCATCCATACATTATTTTATCATATGCATGTGATAGTAATACATATGTACCTTGAAAATCGTTGCACTGAGATAGACTTTAAATCGAGTATCTCCATATTTAATTTAATTATTCCATTGATTTAATATGAAATATATTTGTCGATAGATTTCTGAAATTGCATTTCATTTATCGTATTAGATAATACAATATAACTCTTCACCGCTTACGATCACAGAATATTTCTGTATAAGTGCCATCATAATCATTCGTTTAATGTTTAATAGTTGTGCATCTGTATTTAATATGCATCTATAAGACAAAATATAGAAAATCAAATGGACAGAATTACGATACAAGGAAAGTAAAAGCACAGTGTTCACTCAAAGTCTGCAATCATTAGGTAATAAAAGCTTAATCTGTATTCTTTACTATTACATGTGTTTGTAATCGTCTATGTATATGATAATTAGACGAGAAAAGTAAAAAATAAAGAACATTACAACACGTACTCTCACACTACTCGTACACATCCTGCACTTCTTTTAATTACTGTCAGTCAAAATCTTAAACAAGTTTATTTTACGCAAACATATCTTCTCGATCAGCTCCAACACCATCACCATCTTCCAAGCTTGAAA
The DNA here is from genome assembly GCF_000204515.1 of Acromyrmex echinatior. The sequence goes on along the minus strand of NW_011627357.1, from coordinate 290,975 downwards.
AGTTGAGAAAATGAGCCGGCCTGTGCACCTCGTGATAAAATTCCTTTGGATTCGCCAGTTGTAACTCGTATTTCATGTTGGGATCGTGTCTCACGCCCATGAAATTGTAATTCCACGAGCCTTGACTGGGCACCATAAAGAAGCCAAGGAAACGATCGGACAGAAGCATCTGTACCTTTTCGTAATGGCTAGGTAGATAACCCTTCGGATTGTTGCCCTTATCAGTATTTTGCTTGCCCCATTCGAAACCACTTGGAGTTAGTTTGTATGCTGTGAGAGAGCAAGAACCAGGTGTGAAACTGCAAGTGATAACTATGGTCTTCTCGCCGTCCCAAATAGAATTCTCCGCCATAATCCGGGCGTGAGTGGATATGTCCTGCGGCGAGAGTTGTGGCAGCTCGTTTGGCTGTGTGTGTATCCATCCTAGCGGCTCCATCTCTTTTAAATATTGATGGTTAGGTAGCGTATTTGGTAAATGAACGGTCTGATGAGTTCCCCATTGCGGTGCCATTACAATACATCTGATTTCTTTTACCTGTCACACATGAAATATGAGATTAGTATATTACAGCTAAAATTGATTTAAATTTTAATATATAAAATAAAAAGTTTTTAAATATTAAATGTATTATAATGTATAAAATAAAAAGAAAAAATTGTTATATATATATATATCAAAAAATATTTCAAATATAGATGAAATGATTTAATAATTACCTGAGGATTGTCAGGTGGACTGATGCCATATAAATAGCCAGCTATCTGCGCTCGTAAATCGGAAATGGTAACAAATTTCTTTAATACATTCTTAGGTAAGATGTAAGTATAACCGGTTTCTTTGATATCATCGGATGAAACATAGATGTGATTTGTTCTGAGATGGAGATTGGTTGCAGAGATAGCACGTACTCGCCATTCAGTCTTAGAGCTGAAAGTTTGCGTCTCATAGTTGGACGTCGTCGCAGTAATAATTTCATCACCATGTTTGTTTACTGTTCGCGTGGTGGTAGCGGTCAATTGGCTCTGTTCCTTAGTCTGCTTTTCAATCTCGGCAATTTGTTGCCGTTGCGCAGATGGAGCACTTATTTCCATACCCAAAATGATGTCGCGAATCTCGGATTGCGTGAGCGATGCAACATTGACATTGTTCTTCTTGCCATAATCCGCTAGAATCAGATCCTTTAGTTGTACTTCTACTTTAATCCATTCGTCGTCCGTCAGTGATGGCCATATATGATGTGGCTCAGTGATGGTAGTCTTGTCGGGTTTGAGGACGACTTTGGTTCTCTCAGTGTTAACATGCAGAGCGCGTAAGATCAGAATCAATCGTGAGAACGCAGTATAAGATGAGATTGTCTTCAACCAGTCATCATAAAGATTGAATAGTACCATTTGTGGCTCGGTCGCTTTTAAAATCAAATCACCAAATTTCTCGACTTTGAGACATGCCTGGAATGGTAATTGTAACTCGGATCCTTTGATGACAATGTTGGGGAAATCCAGCAAGTGAACTTCCAGTGGATCTAACATTCCCTTTCTGGTGACGATAATCTGCTTCGGTTGTTCCTCTACTGGTAGAGAACGAATCAGCGCAGCAACTTCTTCAGCGGTCTTCCATTTGGCCAATTGACCCAGACGCTTTTGGCCCGCCCAGACGGAGGTATGAATAATTTTCAAAAAGAGTTGTCCCGTGCGTGGATTGAAGATGAAGATTGCACCATTTATCGGTTTTGTCGTTAAATTGCCTTCAAAAGTTTTGTGGATAGTCACGCGATACACGTTCGTGTCGTCAACGAACCATATGATCTGATTGGAGAAGAGCTCGCCATAGTTTTGCGAGGAGAGGTAAGGCTCCGTCGGTTCGGATGAATATAACTGCAACGCCTTGCGAATACGTTCACGTAACACATACAAGGCTGGATTTGCTTTCATGATCTTTGCCATGGCTTGCTGTATAAGTGGTTTGCAACCAGGGAACCAATTGCCGTAAGCGCTATGCAAGTTGTATGCCAAATCGATGGCTATGAGAAGACCAGTGGGTGATGGATAAATGGACATGTTGTCCGTAGTGTAATCAAGGAATTTCGCACGAGCATATCGCTCGATGTCATGTGAGTCATAGTCACCCCATCTCAATTGAACATCGATCCAATATTTTTGCGTGGTCGTGTTATCCATCACATCTTTGGAATCAGCGAGAAGAGATGGTCGAGACACATTCCACTTATAGGCGGAGAATAATAGAATATCGGCACATGAGGAGTTCATTTTGTAAGACTTTCGCGGATGTATCGTCTCCTTCTGCACAGTTTCAATTTCTAGTGCATCCAACTCTTGATCGAACACCTGGCAAAGATCCATTACAATGGATTCGTGTACCTTTTGCCACAAGTGAGCGCGGAATATCTGAATCAACGAGATTTTTAAGGTTGGTATTTTTCCGTGCATGAATATCCCCGTCAGATCGAGCTGCACTTGGAAACCGACGTAAACGTTGGCGCGATTAATGGTGGGTGACCACCATAGAGTGAATCGACGATTGGGAATTTGGTTGAGACCGGAACGTTGAGCATTTGTCAATTTCTTGTATTTCATGGATTCTTCGAAACCAGATGCTTTCTCCCAAAACAGACCCTCCCATGTCGGGAAGTAGGTTCCCTTAAAGAGAGTATGTTCCAGGATGCCCTCGACACCGCCGAGCGCTTGAATCATGTCAGTTCGGTAGTTGTTCAAATTCCATAGTTTGCCGTCATGACGTTGATGAGTCCACCAAAACGGATTCTGTTTCAACACCTGATATTGTTTGAATTCGGTGCGAATGCGCCAGCCCTTGTCATAGGCCAGCGTGTGTCGGTCTTTCTGAAATAGCGTATTTATTCTGGGAATACCGCGATCCCAGCTATCCTCGAGATCTTCCAGAGTGAGTCTGCGATTCTGAGCGTTGGCCTCTTGCCGTTTCAAGGCGTACTCTGCCCAAACGCGTTGAGAATCAATAAATTCTGATTCCCACGGCTGTATGTAACGATACAAGTTGGGAATCAGTTGATCTTCATCATGACTCATACCCGAACGGAAGTGAGTGATGCCCACGTCGGTTTGCTTCGACCATCTCAAGTCTGACTGCGGTATTAACACATGACCCATCGATAACATTCCCAGACCTCCCAATTCTTTGGGCGTGTAAAAGACGACAGGTGGAAAACGCGATGGCATTTTGGAATTCAGTCCGATTTTAATACGTGTCTGAATCTTATTTTCACACTTGACTAGCAGATCCAATAACTCTTGTGTGTTCACCACTGCCTCTCTGAAATAAGTCATTAAACCGATTAATGCAGTATTCCACTTATTTACGATCTTCGTGAAAGTGGTTGAACCCGAGGCCATCAAGATTTGTCTGACACGATTATGGAAACGCTGCAAGCTCTCATCATCAACACGCAGGAAGCATTGCGCTGTTCTCTCTTTTGTGATTTCGTTCTGGAGATTCCAGACACCATCCCGATGTGTAAATTCCTCGTGAGTTGTTCTACATTTGGGCAGAATCCTGCATTCAAAGCCACTCATGTTGAACAATAGATTCGGATTATCTTTGCTATAAACGCTGACAAAGCTATTCTCCCACTGAATAGTAGTGGTGGAACGTGGTAGTCGATTTTTAATGTCCCAGAAAACGGCACGACCTAGGTTCACGTCATGCTTCATCAGTCTCATACGAGCGTCTCGCGGCCAACATTTCTTATTGTTGTAGCCAACAATGTTCTCATTGTTCGGATCAGGATGCTCAGTAAGATAACGCTGAATAAGATCTCTCGCTTCATCGGCAGAGAAGCGCAGGAACAGATGTATTCTGTCGACGTAACGACAGTACAATCGAATAGGATGCGCCGTTTCAGAGGCGACATCCTGAAACGTCAAGAAGTCGTTTGGCATTTGCGGCGGGCCGGCCATCTCGCTAGCTCGTTGGAGACCTAACACGAGTAGATCTAATACCAGTCCATAGTATTGAGCGATAAAAGATGCAAATTGCAGTCCCCTGATAATACCGTAACTGTTAGTGTGATTCATATCCTTGTAATTGATGACTACGTTATTCTTCGCCGTCATGTAATCGGCAATATTATGATCGACTATTAGACGCAACAGTCTGTTAAGCAGCGTGAGATCGATCTTTTCGTACAGCTTCTCAAACTTCGATTCGAGCAACACATTGCACTCACCCTCACTGACATCCCACACATCCTGAAGATTGTTGATACCTTGGCACCACTTGTAAACAAGAAGTGGTGGAGGTTCCGTGTCGGCTGGTTTCACCCAGGGAGGGAATAGTCGTCTTTTGTCCGCCTCATACCACAGATATTGATCGAGGTAAGCGTCTGTGATCTTTTCGAGCGGCTCTACATCATACACAGGAATCAAATGACTATAAAGATCCATGAATTCAATGCCGACTTCCTTGAAGGCTCTTTGCGTAAGCAAATGTCTCTTAATTCTAGATAGTGCCTCATGTGGGTTGTCATACGCTTGCTCTATCAATCCTAATTCTTCTCGTTGACTTTGATTTAATCTAGATTTAACACTATACGCTTCTTTCAAGCGTTCCAAAGCCAATATCAGCAGCTTTGTGTCGTGTTTGTACGATAACGGCGGGAAAGGAATCGGAGCGAATCTTCGAGACTCCAGCCAATGCACTGAAGTAGTAAAGATTGCTACAGCTTCTTCCGGAGATATGTACGGACCATCTTTCAAGTAATTATGCTGTCGTTCTTGCTCAGCTTTCAAATAGAGGCGCGTCAAACGACCAAGATTCTTCTTGCATACGGTTTTATCCACCGTAGCACCGCGTCGAATTCTCTCTCGATTGTAATGAGCCGTATTCGTCCACCAATCGGCTTTCATTTTTACGTAACGCAATATCATGTTCTCGATTGGAATTGGCAAACCTGGCACTTTCCATGGAATATTTGCCTTCCAACAACGCCAGGCCTCACTTAGATGTTGAAGTATAGTCCGTGCTTTGTTCTGTTTTATTCCCTCAGGCATCATATCTACTATGTCATGCATTACAGATGCTCGTAATTCAAGATCAAAGTGCGACTCAACTCGCTGCTTCGTCACTGTCTTCGCTACACCCTTCGAATGGCGACCTTCAAATTGTCTTGACAGTAAATTACCCAGCCATCTTTCCAATAATGGAGTGATACCTCTCATGAAGAACAACCAGACACGCCAGCCAGGTGCCCAGAATCCACAACCAGGCCCTTTACCGACTGGTCCGGTATTGAAACGATAATAGATTAGATGTTTCAAATCCTTGCACATCCTAATCTGTCGCATTAATTTGTATTTGTATCGATACATGCCAGTCAATTGACCAACATGTGCAAAGATATATTGTAACCCATCAGCAAGTTGAAAGGCATCCACATTGTTTAATCGATACTGAACGTGAGAATCGATAATAAGCTTAGTCAGACGAAGGATTTCACGACACAGATGAAAAGCGTTACCGAAACGTGATTTTTTTCTCTCTTTCGTCGTGAGCGTCTTGACAGGTTTCAGATTGAAATTGTAATCCAAGTGAAGATAGTTAAGGTTCTTTCGGTGTATCAATAGATTCAACATGTTATATCCTTGACGACATACCTGCAGACCGGCTTCCACCCAGTCTATCGTCGTTGTCTGGAAGAACTTGGTAGACTTAAACGAACGGAATAAATAGCGTTTTTTCTGCGGTTTCGGTGGCCTGTGCTTTAGAGCATTCAGCACAAAGTATTTTAATAGTTTTTGATAACTGACTCGCACTTTTACAGGTTGTCCAGGTGGACAATGTTCTCTGTACCATGACTTGACTAATGGAATGTCAATAGCTCTTCTTGTTCTACCAGAACGTGTGTTAAATGGTCTTGGCGCCCACAGAAGTGCTATTCCATTTGCTGTGTTATCGGTATAAAGTGGTGTCTCCTGAAGAAATGGTTGTACCTCACCAGGTAAAACAAAGTCTTCATCGTCTTCAATTTGTGGTTCCATTGTCTGCAATGAATTAATCAAATGTATAAATTAATTAATATAACTTATTTAATTTGAAAGTTAAAACTTTACCTTTAGTGAATTTCTGTGAGAAATTGGATTGATTAAGGGATCGAAATAGAATGCAGGCAAATCTGGATCTTCGGTCTTTATGTACACAACATTTGGTGCATGATACCTGTAAATTATATATTGATTATTAAGAAGTGCATAACATCATCTATAAGCACACACACACACACACACACACACACAATTATTTTTATTTGAAAAAATTATGTAAGCTTGTAAGTGATGTCAGCAGTTCCTTTTTATAATTTTCATAAAAGAGACGAATAACAATCACTAGACTTCCTTTACCACACTGCTAGTAAGATCTTTATACACTAACACGAAGATCTCAAAACTAGTGTGGAACACATAAAAAAAAACAAAAAAATCCAAAAAAAACATAAAAAAAAGTTTTCTTAAGCCTGAATAATATTTATACATAAAAGAAATTTAAGAAAATTTATACTACTATAACTCACCATGAAAGATGCACGAAATGAGGCATGTTATTATACAAATAAGGAAACGCGATCCTGTATTCAGTTCTGATAGGCTGCCTGATAATGATCTTATTTATGTCATTAAATTCATTCCAATCTTCATCAGCAGCATTTGAATCTTTCACCAATGGTTCAAATTTCGGTCCTCCAGGGATAGCCATGTTTAGGGCTTTTGCAGTGAAGAATGATTTGGGGTCAAATAGATAAAAAAAATTTTGATCTACCAAGTCGGTTAACAATTGATTAGCCAAACGGTACAGAGTGGCCATTTGCGGTAACGCCAGGTTCCATCTCCGATATGTAGATCCATTAACATGTCTGTAATATATTTTATCATTCAGATTCTATATTATGTATAGAATACAAAATCTTATTCTTAGGACGTAAGTATGTCTTTTCAGAATAGCATTTTCTCCAACTGGATAGTCTGTATATCATGAATCTTAATGATACACAGCACCCGGTTGTCAACTCACATGTCCAGTTGATTTCAGGACCCCTACGCTTTTCATCATTAAAGAGCAAACAAATAAGAATCAAATATAAAGATTAAAACAAATATAAGAATAAAATGTTATCTTTCTCAATGTGCGACAATCTTTTTCTTGTAATTTTTTATGTATGTAAACTCCAACTTACTTTGTCCCAACCAAAGGCTTGTGTTCGTAAAACCATGATGCCACAGATTCGTCTTCCTCTGAATCAAGTTCAATTTGTATAGCTTCTAATGGTTCAACGTCCAGAACGTTATCTGCATAATCTAAAGGAGGCTCTTCATCATCAAAAGGTGGGAATCTCATTCTCTTAAAATGTCTACGATCTCTTTTTTCTCGTCTCATCATAATCCACATAGTGCTGAAAAAAATTGAAACCTTTTTAATATAAATATTTTATAGTATTAAGTACAATGACAAAAATGTTCATGTCTTACCCCCATTGAGCTATGTATACAGGTTCTATAACCCAAGGAATTTCATTGACGAAAGTAATGGCTCCAGTAATATGATATAAGACCTTTACATCCCTTATTTGTTCCCATGGCATAGGCATATTTTCTAGTAGTTTCATAACGGCATGTGGCATGTATTTTAATGCTCTGTAATACAAATGTTACATAATAAATACACAGAAATGTTTATAGAAAGTCTGATTACACACAGCTAGAGTCTTATATCATAAGAGAAGTGCAAATGGATTTCGCTTGTGATAGCGACTACAAATCAAAATCGAGAATATTGAGAGAAGGGCCTGCAGTTGATCCTTTGTTTGATCCTCTATGCAAACAAATCTTGTAACTTTGATAATCTCCTATTTAATATTGTTTGTAATATTAGAATTAGAATAAGAATGTTTCTGATATGTTTAATCAAATTTCATCAGAAACAAAACTTTTGACATCTTTCTCTAGGAGAACCTAAACTTCAGAATCTGATAGGATCCCTAATAAATACAGCTGCTTTGTTACAATCAGCTGCAGCTCCAATATTTCCAGTTTTGCTTGGCGACTGCTCATCAATCAGCAAGCAAATATTATTTGTGCTTCTTTTATAGTATAGGACTCTACATACAATATATTTTCTATAATATATCTTACCCTAAGTAAACACGCTTATCATGACGATACTTTCTACTGCTCATATCACCATGATCTCTAATAATCTTTCTTATATGCTCAGCTGGCATATCTTCTTTCTGAGCATCTACAAAGCCAAACTTTCTCTTCTCCGCAAATCGCTTTGATTGTAATTGCTGCCATTTTTGTGCTAGAGCAAATAAGATTACCATTGCAAAAAATGTAATATAAAAAAAATAGTTGATAATAAACGTTACCTTTTTCTTGAAGTTTATCCTCAGATAAGACTTCTGGTTGTTTAGGCATCTGAGGTAACGGTGGTCCAGCTATAGCCTGCATGTGAGCGTGATGAGCAGCTTGAGCATGAGCCGCAGCAGCCTGAGCATGTACTTGGGCTGCTATCTGGGCTTGTTGCTGGGCCATCATTGTGGCCCATGGATTTGGGTTCAACAAATACGGTGGAATAGACATGATTGCGAGTGTTTCTGAATTAAAACAGGATAACATTCGATCAATTTTCCCTGATATAAATTGATTTTTTTCTGTATATAAATGGTAATTTCAGATTAAATCCTCAATTCTAAAATACAGTGCTGTCACAAATCAATTATTTCAAGTAGAATTTCTATTCCCGGAACTTGAAATATGTCTGATGGCGCGAAAGTATATATATATATGCATATAAATAGTGGCAGTTTAGAATAATAAACAAATTGCACTTACAGTTTTTCACAATGTTAGTTTATCAATTCTTGCATGACGACAAACCACGTAAAATCATCACGCAATTGATCACTTTACATCGACTCCTTTTTTCGCAAGAAATGGCTTCGATTTCTTATGACTGTGTTTAAAATATAAAAGAGAGAGTAAACTCATGATGGAAGCACAGTATAAGTACAATATATTTGTACATACAGTGTGGACATTGACCGTTGGCACCTTTGATGTAATGGATCCTAGGTCACATGATTCGCCGCCATGTTGTGGGTTGGAAAGGCGCTTATAAATTTGAGTTTTTATAAAGCTATAGAATGATTTTTCTAAAAAAAAAAAGACATAATTCAGTCGTGTCATGAAAATTGTTTATAGCAAGTATATTTTTAAATCAGAATTGTATAACAATATAATGTTAACAAACTCATTATATAAAGATAATATTCACATTAATAATAATAATAATATTAAACAGTAATAAGTAATAAATTAAAAATAATTGATTAAATATGAAAATTGTAATTAAATAATAATGTATGAAAAAATAATATATAAGAATTTTAACCTATCAGAAATCATGTATTGTGAAATACACAGTTTCTGATATATTGAAATTCTTATTCTCTGTTCTCTGTTCCTTGTTCCTTTTATTAAAAAATCCCTAAAGGTATGCTCATTTTTCGGACACATTTTTGTCACATTCTGCGCAATGACTGAAATTCGTCATATTACATCATTTCTAGAAGTTTTGTATGGTGAGGCCGACTTAAGAACATAGAATTATTGGTTAGTGCGATAACTTCCGCCGCGTGGCAAGCGTTGCTGCGTTCTGTGTGCAGGAACCATTAGTCGAAGCAGCCCTTAAGGGCCAGTCTTACTAACGCCAGTTAACTTAGGCTTTGTTTCAAATTTACTGTCAGCACTGAAAATGCTACAGTTTACGTTACATGTACAGGGTTGGCCATATTCGACGGAAAGATGTTTTTTTTTCAATCATGGGAAAAAAACACATTTTTTGCTGTTCATTTTAAAAATCATTTAATAGGGTTCAAGGTCTTTCCGTCGAATATGGCCAACCCTGTACTATGGACTACGTTTAGCGAACTCAATAGTTGAGTGAGCGCTTGCTGTTATTAGTGTATTCTTTTACAATAAATTTAGACTCATCCAAACAGCATTTTAGAAAGAATATATTAATAGTAACGAGCGCTCACTCAACTTGAATCCATTGTTGAACGCAGCTATAGATTTTTAGTGCTGGCAGTCAAAGTTTGGAACACAGCTTTAATTAGCTGTTGACTGACCAATCTCAGTATTTGCTGTTAGAATTGATCAATTGCGGTTAACAGTTAATCACAATTAAGCTTGATCGGCGGTAATGAAATCGGCCCTAAGTATTTTTTTTTAGCGTTTTCGACTCGACCGAATTTGTATTAACTTGGGTTAGAAAATACTTCACTATTGCTTGACGTTACACGCTCTACCAATATACACTATTTATAAAGAAGAATTTATATTTTTCAATGGAAAAATGTATTTTCTAAGGACTTTAGTAAGCGATGTTTATTTTTAGACATCAGGGAATCGATTCTATATTTTAAAACGAGATGAAAATTACAAAAGAGAGCGAATTTATTAGAATACTGATTTCATTGGTCAATACCTAATAAATTTGCTCACTTTTGTAATTTTCACCTTATTTGAAAATACAGGGAATCAATTCTGTATCTTGAAACGAGGTGAAAATTACAAAAGTGAGCGAATTTACTAGAATACTAATAATTTCATTGGTCAACATCTAGTAAATTTGTTCACTTTTAATGTAATGTTCACCTTGGCTGCGGTTAAAGTCTCATTACAAATGCTTTGAAGCATTTGGTTGACCAATTAGAAAAAAGAATTTTACAAATTTACCAATAAAAAATTTAAAGCATTTGTAGCATCGCATTCACAGTATCCTTTATTGAAGATACAGAATCGACCTCTAGAATCGATCCCAGGCCAGGATCGAAATGAGAAGCGCCCTGATATTTTTCTCTGTTGTCATCAATCGTTTACAATATAGAATCGACCCCCAGCCCATACCTTTCTAATAATTACCATCTCGCATGTGAGTGATATTCTATTGTCCACGTCGCCAATTAGCCAATTCGTAATTTAATCTCCTGATTGGTTGATTCAGTAGAAAAATTTTAAGCCTCAGTCGCTCTGAATGGTGTGATCAATCGCTACGTGGTCAAATGAGATGCTTCTGTACTCATAGATCTCATAGTTCTTCAAATGCTCCACGTGAGAACTTAAGAATATCTCCAAAAATATTTCGAAAAAATTTCCAAAAACCTCGAGATTTTATTCGACGAATTGCAAGATTAAAAGTGATAATTTTCAGACAAATGCCATATGTAGAATTTTAATAAGTCTGTAACAGGATAGTCGAAGGAACTTTTTACGTATCTCTTTGACATAAAAGAGATTGAATAAAAAAGGAGAAAGGAGGGGCAAGGAGGGAAAATAATGAAAAAGGACGGATATTTATATTGAAGGTGGAGAAGTGAAGGAGAAATCCCCTTCTCCTCGTTTCCTGAATTGCTCGTTGCGCTTCATTGCGCTCATGTGATATTTACGTCGCGTGGTGATACGTCTCTGACATATTTATTATACGTGTAACGTATATATATTTCAAAGATATTGTATATACATATGTATATGTACACACGCTGTATACATATGTACATATGTGTGAGTGGTCACGTCATAAGTGATTTGACAGTAATTAATCGTGATAAACGGTGCAAAGGTTGGGAAACCTCACAAGACTTGTATTAAAATTAATATTCCCTTTCACTCCTCACGATGATATAGGAAAAAAAAGTCATCGTACTGTGATCTCCTGAATGTACATATATCGTAAATAAGATCTTAAAATTGAAAAGGTAATTCATTTACGCGAAATAATTTTATTGCTTTATATAGTTATACTATAAAGAAAATCGATCATGAAAGATAATTAAAATTTCGAGGATTGGAATTGTAAAATATATTCAATATGTTCTCGTATGAAATTTATGAAATGTTATTCTTTCTCGATTACAATATGTTGAAATTCAATCGGAATATTACATAGTTTAGCGAGCTTTTATCATGAGTCTACAATTTTCGGGGCAATTGTTACGATAATTAGAGTCTTTAATGTACAATGGATAAACAATATGGTTAAGTATAATTAAGCGTGATAATTGCAAGTATGAAGTGTAATGTGATATTGACCAATATAAAATGTATAACAAAACTATGAATGATTGGCCAATTAATTGTTTATCATTATAAAATTTAAAATTTGTTGGTAGCTCAATATCATTGTTTATCTTATTTGTATTAAACATTCTACGACATATACTTGCATATTGTAAGAATAGTAGAAAAAAATTTAAGCTTTTTTTTATTTTAATGCTTTAACTTCTCGTAATTTAAAATAAATTTCATTTATATGTATTGAATTTACAATAAGAGTACATAACCTTACAGATATAATACTTAGGAGAATTATTTGCATTTTAGTTTAGATTCTCTAATTTTTGTTTTGTGTGAACATTAATGAAAGTTGACAATCACAATTTTTATCTTGCAGAGTAAGTATTAACTAAGGAATATGTAGTAAGTATTTAAATGACATTACAATTTGTCATATAGAATGTAAAACAGCGATTGCATGATGTTATAAGATTTTATTTATATAATTTTCTAAGTTTATATAAGTTTCTCTTCTTTTAATTGTAGAATAAACTTCTTGAGACAGTTATTAACTAAAATATTTATTAGTAACAACAATAAATTTTCTTGTCCTTTATAACCAAAAGGTACAGTAATTCTAGAAAGCAATTTATGTTTACATTGGATAACTATTTGACCTTTGATCTATAGTAACTCATGTGCTATATTTTTTACTGATGATGTCAAGTTCTCTTATAATTCTTTTTATTATATATGATACTCTCTACATTTATTACAATAATATTAGAATTTCATATTGTTGTGCTTACACTGAATAACTCCTTAAAGTTATATAATGGACAAGATTTGTGAATTTAAACAACGCAATTCTACATATACAATTATAAATGTTGAAGCTGATACTAACATAATTGGAGTAAATTATAAAATGTTTTCTATCATAAAGAATAAAAGAGCTTTATTTTCTATTATATTATTTTATTTATGTGATTATATAGGAACTTATGAGATGCATATAATTTTTTAAATTACATACAAAAATACTAATGTTTGAAAGATAACCTATCATTAAATAAGTTGTTATTAATATGCATGCGCCCGCGTTACATTCTTTGTTAATAATACATTACATTCTTTGTTCACAGATTAACCATTTAGAAAATACCATGCTGAGTAATTCTACTGCCATTCAACGTCCAAAAGATCAAGCTTCCACTAATGGAGCTCAAAGAAGCGTTGGAAAAAGAATATCCACTTCAGCGATGGAACACAATTCAAGCCATCCACATAGTATTTCAAATTTGGATTCAGATCATTTAACACTCTGGCAACATCCAATTACAACTTTACATTACTTCTTTAGTGAAGCAATTATTAATGTGCTTAGTTTAATGAAGAAAACATTGCTCTACAAACGGACTGTATGCGCTATGATTTCAATTATAATATTATTTCTTCTATCAAGCAGAATTTCTGGTCCTCAACAAGAGGTACATTAGATTACTTATAATTCTAGATATATGTTAACAGAATTCTTATTTTGCCTATATTTCTGTTTATTTTCCTGATTATTTTTCATTTAATTAGTTGACTTTTAAAAATGTCCAAAACTTTAAATCATAAATTGTTAAAGAAGAAAGATTACAAGTCGAGACTAGTTGTTAATTGCTAATAATTAATCTATATTTTAAATCCTAACATTTAACATACAAACGTTTCCACCTTTGTTAGGTCATCTTTATAATAATTTATAAAAATTACAATTGAAAAATAAAAATAACAAGGTCACAATATTGCTTATATAATAGTTCCATGATTAAATATAAAAATTGAGTAAAAATGTTTAAATTTAAAAATTGAGTAAAAATTGTTACATGATCGTGCGGGTCATAAAACGTATAGAACAGATGTAAAACAGCGATTGCATGATGCTGTAAGATTTTATTTATATAATTTTCTAAGTTTTTATATAAATTTTTCTTCTTTTAATTGTAGAATAAACTTCTTGAGACAGTTATTAACTAAAACATTTATTAGTAACAACGATAAATTTTCTTGTCCTTTATATCCAAAAGGTATAGTAATTCTAGAAATTTATGTTTACATTGGATAACTATTTGACCTTTGATCTATAGTAATTTTTTAATAATGCGACAAGTCTTATTCTATTTTTTTATATTCAAACAATTTTTAACATTTAATCATGCGACAATTTTTACTCAATTTTTATATTTAAACATTTTTACTCAATTTTTATATTTAATCATGGAATTATATAACCGATATTGCAAGACCTTTTTATTTTTATTTTTATTTTTATTTTTCAATTATAATTTTTATGAGACTGAAGATGACTTAATGAAGATGGAAACGTTTGTATGTTAAATGTTTATAGCGATAGGATTTGGAATATAGATTAAGGTTCTTCCAGTTCCACAACTCACAGTTAACTCTTAACCAAGGTTTAATTTATTCATTGTCTCTTTCTAATTCTAAAATCGGAAAGAGATGAGAAACAAGTCGAACTTCGATTAAGAGTAACCGTGAGTTGTGGAATTGGACCTGAGTATTAGGTAATTAACAACTAGCTTTGATTTGTAGCTTTCTCTTATAACACAATTAATTTTCTAAAAAATCTTGAGTCAGAATAATTTGATTATTTTTAAATCATAAGTATTATAAATTAAAAGTAGAAGAGTTTTGAAAATTAAGTTTCAAGAAAAGATTGATAATATGTACATTATGTATGTAATTACGTTAATTAAAAATTAATTTTTTATTCATTATTTGATTATTTAGATTAATGTAAAGTAATGAATTCGTTTTATTTTCAGATTTTTAAATTGTGGGAAGCCAAAATTATATGGTGGTTATATTGGGTAGGATTAGGTGTATTATCAAGTGTAGGTCTCGGGACAGGTTTGCATACCTTTGTATTATACTTAGGACCACACATAGCAGCTGTTACTATGGCAGCATATGAATGCGGTGCTCTGAACTTTCCTGAACCACCATACCCTGATCAAATAATATGCCCGACAAAGATTGATCCAATGTGGACAGTAGGTATATTAAATATTATGAAAAAAGTACGCGTAGAAGCCATGTTGTGGGGAGCTGGTACTGCACTTGGCGAGTTACCGCCATATTTTATGGCCAGAGCTGCAAGAATGAGTGGAAAGAATAATAAGAATGAAAATTTCGATCAAGAAGATCTGAAAGAATTGGAGGCTTTGGAAGCGTTAGAAAATGGAGAGAACGTATCGTTTGTAATGCGTATCAAATTAAATATGAAGCGATTTGTTGAAAAAGCTGGATTTTTGGGTATATTAGCTTGTGCATCGGTATGTACATAAATAAATTTTGTTTTTTTATATATAAAAGATTTTTAAAGCAGTTATTTAATATCATTTATCTTTTTCATGTTGAATATATTATTACAAAATTTTGCAGATTCCAAATCCATTGTTTGACCTGGCTGGTTTGACATGTGGACATTATCTCATTCCATTCTGGACGTTCTTTGGCGCAACCCTTATAGGAAAGGCTGTTATTAAAATGCACATACAGCAATTAGCAGTGATCATAGCTTTCAATGAAGAACTCTTAGATAAATTTATTAGTTTATTAGCGATTGTACCGTTTGTTGGTACAAAATTCCAAGAACCATTAAAGAAATATTTCATTGCACAGAAACAAAAGCTACATGATAAATCGTCTATGGTAAGTTATTAGTTTTACAAGATATAAATATACAATATGCATTATATAAACCTAATTTAAAATAAACCTTTTTTTTTTTGTAGGAAGGAGCGACTACAATATCATGGTTGTTTGATAAATTTGTAGCGTTAATGATTTGTTATTTCTTGGTGACAATTGTTCACGCATTAGCACGAAATCATCATCGTAGACGAACTAAGCCCGCTATTGATTAAAACTTATAAAAGACATAGGATAGCTAGACATATGAAATTAGTTCCACTCTGCAACATATTTATATATAGATAAATATAATTTCCCTTTTTAACAAAATAAGAAAAATAAGAGAATGCAAGAAATGTGTCAAATTTTACATAATTTCAGTGTTGAATCGTTTTGTATATGACAGTGCAACATTAAGCAACTTCATTCTCTTTTTTTTCTAAATATACGTTCATATTGTTATAATACTTTGTAAAACTATCTGTTGTATGGATATCCTGTTATATAGATGTGCGCTCGTGTATGAGTGTGTGTGCGTGTGTGTATATAAACACCGAATCTTTTATAAACAAGATTTATGTACAATGCATGAAACAAATATCTAATGATATTCTGCAATTTTCTTGCACAATCAATTGATATTCAAGCTTCTGCGCATTACATCGATAGCACGGATTGAATTAAGACATTGCGAGTGATAAAAAAAAATACTGTAATCAATAAAACTAGTATAGCCAAATAAGTTTTGTATACGCGTTTTAAGCACACATAAGAGTGACAAATCTTGAATTATCAACCCATTTTTCGCATTAATAAAAGAATATGTAATAAATGACTGATACACGAAATGAATAAATTATTAAGAATAAAACGATAAATAAAAAATTCTTAACAATAAATTATTAAGAATTAAATAATGCAATAAAAAGGTGTGTTAATTTGCTATCATAAAACAAAATTTTTTTTCGTAAAATATAAATATTGTAATAGAAGAAAATAATTTGTAAAAAATTTGACTTGTTTCTTTTTAGCTCTGAATTTTTTAAATTTTGATATTTTCGGTTTTTATATTTGAGCTGTGTGGTCTCTGACTTGATCGATTATTACATTTACTTAAATTATATTGTATTTACTAGGAACTTACTAATAGCATTTGCTGTTCAGTATAATTGACCAATCACGGTTGACAAATCTTCAAGAGACTTTTAGACTTTGCGCACAATAAAAGGAATAAAGAATTAAGAATAAAAAATAAACAATTTCAATTTATCAAAAACTGTGTATTCGATTTGATAAATTCAAATCGTTTATTCTAGTTGTGTTCTAGTTATGTCGAAAATATTCTTTTTAGAGTTACAAGATTGCGCGATAAGGATATGTCCACACAAACTTGCATAGCCGCATAAACGTATGCATAAAGAAAATTATCCAATCACATTTTACATTTGTCTTTATAGGAAAAAATACGATTGGATAATTTTCTTTATGCATACGCATTAGCTCGTTATTCCCTGTTGCCTGTGCCTATTGTGTTTAAGCCTTAAAACAAATGTCGGAGAAAAAATTCAAAAAAAGAAATTATAAATATATGAAATGTAAATGTATTAACTCTTCAGTTCGTATTTTTTCTTCGACATCAGCTTCAGTTGGAATCCTGCAAAAAGTAAACTGGTTAAGTTAACCGAAGCTTGATAAAAGTCGCCTTTAAGCCCGGATCTACAATAGATTTTTAAACGTAAGCCATAAGAATGGAATATTATGTTTAAAGGCTTAAACACAATAGGCACAGGCAACAGAGAATAACGAGCCATCCAATCAGAATTCTGGGATATAACATCGAACTTACACACCAGAGCTCTGATTGGACGACTCGTTATTCCCTGTTGCCTGTGCCTGTTGTGATTAAGCCTTAAGTCTTTACTATTAGTTACTGTATCGCATACCATGTACCGCGCTCGACTTCATGTAATCGCACCCTCACAGTCCCTCAGTGGTCTCAATGCTTCATTGTGTTTTATGCACGTGATTGTACCTAACCTTGTGTGTCGTGTTAAAATTTTATTTAATTTTGAAGAAAATGGGACAGAAAAAAATCTCGAAGAGGAAATATGTTAATCCGAAATTAAAAGAAAATAAAAATGAAATTGAAAAGGATGTACATGTTTCACATAACGCAAAGGTATTTATTTCTTGTATCACTGTCTGCATAATCTCTTGTTTATTTTTTTACCTAGTTCAATAATATCAACGTAATTATTAATGTAACATATTATAATGAAATAACATATTATAATGAAATAATATATGAAATAATATATTAAATAATATATGTTTCTTAATTATTTAGAATTCTGATATAGAAGATTTGATAGCAGCTCAAATTAATGTTGACGAAGATGCTACAGATGATGAAGTAGAAGAAGACATAATTACATCTAATTCGGATGAAGAAGTAGAACAAGACGAAGTTATATTTGATTCAGATGAAGAAGTAGAACAAGACGAAGGTATATTTGATTCAGATGAAGATAATGATGATTCGGATGAAGATAGCGATGATTTGGATGAAGATAATGATGATTCAGAAGATATTGAGTCAGAAAGTAGTTATGAGGAAGTACAAGAAGATTCACCAATCAAGTCAAAAGATGACAAATTAAAAAATAAGAATAAAAGTAAAAAACCTTTAACATTTAAAGACAAGACATCGACAAAAGAAACTATACCAGTAATTAACAAATTAAGAAATAATAAGAATCACAAGAATTTTGATAAAGCACAGATGCATAAAGATGAAACACATAATGAACAAAAAACTAATATATCTACTGCAAATGATGAAGATGAATATGTATATGATAGTTCTGATGAAGAAGATATTCGTAACACAATTGGGAATGTACCATTAAAATGGTACAATGAATATGATCATGTTGGATATGATTGGGAAGGTAAGAAAATTCCTAAACCTGAAAAGGGTGATGAATTAGATAACTTTTTGAAAAGAATGGAGGATCCTAACTTTTGGAGAACTATAAAAGATCCTCAAACTGGTCAGGATGTTGTACTGAGCGAAGCAGATATAGATTTAATCGTAAGAATCCAAAAGCAGAAAATTCCTGATGTCCAATTTGATGAATATGCGGTGAGTTATTGATAATATAATTATTTATAATAATTTAATTCATGGATTATTGTATGCTATGTAAGAATGTGATTTTAATTACTTTTATTTGTTATGAATTGTAGCCATGGGTAGATTGGTTTACTTCTGAAGTAATGAAAACGCCACTTCGTAAATTCCCAGAGCATAAACGTTCTTTTTTACCATCAAAGAACGAAGCTAGAAAAGTATCAAAATTAGTACATGCTCTTAAGATGGGTTGGATGAAGTCTTCTGCCCAAATGCAGAAAGAAAGAGAAAAAAATAAAGGGCCACAGTTTTATATGTTGTGGCAATCTGATGATCAAGCAGAGGAAATGCGTAGAATTCATAAGCATATTCCAGCACCCAAAAGACATTTACCTGGCCATGCAGAGAGTTATAATCCTCCACCAGAATATCTGTTTGACAACAAAGAACTTAAAGAATGGAATAAATTAAAGGCAACTCCATGGAAGAGAAAATTACATTTTATACCACAGAAATTTAATTCTCTTCGAGAAGTACCTGCATTTTCAAAATATGTCAAAGAAAGATTCCAGAGATGTTTAGATCTGTATCTGTGTTCTAGATCATTAAAGATGAGATTAACAATAGAGCCTGAAGTCTTGGTTCCACAATTGCCTAGTCCAAAGGACTTACAACCATTCCCAACAACCATGTTTATGGTATTCAAAGGACATACAGATATGATCAGAAGTATTACTGTAGAATCAGAGGGTCAATTTATTGCATCTGGTGGGGATGATATGTTATTGAAGAGTGAGTTATTTAGTGTATCACGCATATATTTGCATATTATTAATTTATGTATTATACAATTATAAATTTCTCTCATTTTATATGTAGTTTAATATAAATTGTTATTTTAACAGTATGGGAAGTGAGTACAGGCAGGTGTTTGAAAACAGTGCCTTGCGGTGGTGTCATTCGAAGTGTTGTCTGGCGTCCAAACCAAGCTATGTCATTGATAGCAGTTGCAGCTGATAAAAAAGTACTTTTAATAAATCCTGGAGTTGGAGATAATCTCATTACCAACAAAACTGATCAACTTTTAGAGATAATACCACAGAGTGAAATAATAGGTATTGTTAATTAAAATTACTAAATTATTTATGATTTATTATGAAGGTAATTTTAAATGTGACTGACATATTTCATGATGTATTAGTGAGTGACAGGGTGCAAAGTGCAGTACAGTGGGAGCAAGTGGAAGGTGATCATTGGAATAATGGAGTTAGGATAATTCTGAATCATTTTAAAACTGTAAAGCAAGTAACATGGCATGGAAAAGGAGATTATTTTGCTACTGTCATGCCAGATGGTCAAAATAGATCAGTTTTGATTAATCAGCTATCAAAACGAAGATCTCAATTACCTTTTAATAAATCAAAAGGATTAATACAATGTGTGTTATTTCATCCGATTAAACCATATTTATTTGTTGCAGTAAGTATTAGCAATCGAAATATACAGTAGTATTAATATTTCATTTTTTGTAAATTATATCTTTTCCAGACACAAAGAAATGTAAGAGTATACGATCTTGTACAACAAGTAATGATTAAAAAATTGCTGTCCAATTCACAATGGATATCGTCAATGGATATTCACCCAGGTAAGCTATTATACATTTTATTATGGATTATGTTTAAACCATATAATCATTGTGCTATGAATTTTTTAGGAGGTGATAATGTCTTGGTAGGGACATACGATCGTAAAATGCTTTGGTTCGATTTAGATTTCAGTAAAGAGCCTTATCAAACATTGCGATTACATGGAACTGGTATACGCGCCGTAGCATTTCACAAACGATATCCTCTGTTTGCTTCTGGAGCTGACGATAGGGCACTAATTGTATCTCATGGAATGGTGTACAAGTAAAATATCTCTATACTCATTGCATATTTAATTTTATACATATAATATACGATTCTTATATTTCTTTTCAGTGATCTTTTACAAAATCCATTAATTGTGCCATTGAAAAGATTGTGTAATCACGAATCATATAATGATTTCGGTATTTTGGATGTTACATTTCATCCTATTGAACCATGGGTATTTTCCGCTGGTGCCGACTTTACTATACGAATGTATACGTAAATGCATATTAGAATGTTCAGAATATCATGTTACCACTGTGAAAAAATTCATTTGTCATATTTTTCCCCAATTTTATGTAAAATAAAATACATATCTATTTTTTATGCATTTTTTACTTCGTATAAATTCCTTTGTAATAAATATAATTACATAAATTGTAATTGCACATAATAACAAAATATAGGAACTTGTATATTTGCATTAAAATTATACTTAAATATGAGACATTTTATTAAACTTCATTTTTTTATAACAAATGCCCTATCAGTTAAATATATAGTTGTTACAAAAAAATTAAATTATTTTACAAGAGCAGTGTCTACTGCTCTTGTAAAATAATTAAAATGTAAAAGTAAATAAATAACAATTGTGCTAATTTGTATGCTAAATCGTGACACTGGCGGAATTTTTCTTCTCTTTCCTAATATGTTTATATTCTATTTTTTAAATCAATTAATATAACATATTAAGATAAAGGAGAATGTCCCAAACATTGCCATTCGGGCTCGCCGCAATCACAGGTGCGACCCGCATGTCGAACTTGGAATACAGTAACGATACCTCTGCTATCGTCAAATCTACATGTAATGTGCAGATCATGTATTAAAAAGGTATAGAATTGATTACCTCCCCATCTTTGCCTTAAATACACTGACCTAGGATCTTCCCTTAGTACATTTTCAATAGCTTGTTTTTGCTCGTCAACTTTATCATCTAAAATTTCATTTAGTTGCATCAAAGCGCGTTCGTTGAAAATTACAGATAATGTTGCTGTACGAGGTTGCGAAATCCAATCTGGTATTCTTATATCGGAAAAGTTACTTTCTGTTGCTGCATTCATTGATGTAGATGATATAGATGTTGCAGCGTGAATATCCGGTAAAGTGCGCGAGGGTGTCAAAGTTTGAGACTCGAGTCCCTCTTCTCCATCAGGTGCTTCGCGTATTCCCATTCTCACAGGAGAATTATCGACTCTTGTATGTAATACATGACGATTGACTAAATCTATATCGGTACCGCACACCGTGCTTGGTCCATCTGCTCCATCCAATAATCTAGAATTACGTAATGTTTGATTTTCAGTATAATTAATTTCATTATCGTTATCTCTTTCCATTCGCGTTGAATCTGTATTACTGGAATTATTTATATCTATTCTATGGACTCTACTATTTAAATCTCTAATAGAGTCTATTTGTGATTCAGTTATTAAAGTTGCATTATGTTCAACAGATGGATCCAAGTCTGATCTTGTGTTAGACACTCTATTTTGAATAAAGTATGCTCCTCTATGCACATCTACATTAACGTCATTTTGTAACCAAGTATTAGTACGAGCTTCTGTCAATTGAGAAGATTGTTGTCTTGCAATATCATAGTCATTGAGGTTGGGATAAGCTTGAAATTCTTCTGCTTGGAGTCTCAAAGCTATTTCCTCGTCTCTGGAAATATCAAGCTCAGTCTGTTCGTCATTGTTGACATCCGTATCATTATTAAAAGAATCAACTGGTTGGCCTTCGCTCAAGTTGAGGGTTTCTTCCATATTGTAAAACACGTCTGAGGTATTGACGTTATTTTCTCTTAATCTATTGCCTAGTTTTTCGATATGTAATGGACTATCATATTGTGGTATATATGGTTTTATATCCAATACAGGAGTCTGATTAATCATGTCAACTCCTTCAAAATAAATCGTATGATTTTCAATTTTTAGTATCTTAACTAGACTAAGGCCAATAGGACATGGTCGATGTGGAGAACGCGTAGAAAAAACACCTGTTCTTATTCCATTCAATCTTGGTGGTGCTACCTTTGCACGAGTGTGTGTCGAATCGTTTCTATGAAAGTGAAATAAAATCCTATTGGAAAGAAAAAGCAAAGAATATTATTTAAGATTTTATTAAAAACATTAAAATTATATTGTTTTAAAGAATTATGGTTCTTTTACCACATATGGGAAAAATCCTGCAAGCCCTGTAAGGCATGATCTGGATTGGTAAATATAGAATTGTAAAGTGTCAACTTTCCTGGTACTCTTCCACATATGCCAGGTTGTCTAGGAGTTGCCCTTTTATTTGGAAACCAGGTAGAAATGATACCGATAGGTTTTAATTTAAGAACATCTTGATCTTTACTTGTACCAGGCTTTGCTTCTTCCGAAGATATTAGTTTAGACTGTGGTAGGGTTCCTCCATGTTTTTGTAATTCCAATAAACGTTTGATATTATCAACATCTTTATCAAGTATATACCTCAGACTTTTTACTTGTTGTCTGCAATATTAAATCAAACTATTTTTCACAAAATTTCCTTAGCAAATTGAAGTTTGCAGCATTGTTATTATGTTATCTTTTTATTCAATAGTATCATAATTAGCATTTCATATTACAATATTTTATATTAAATGAAAGATACACGATTATATGAATACTATTATATATTTTTAAAAAAGTTAAGAAAAAATGATATATGCTACATTAAAATGAAGAGAATTTTTATAACTGTACCTCAAATTATTAATCTCTTGTCTAGCTGTATTCAATTGACCGAGCAAATAATCGGCACTTATACTAGAATTTCGGCAACTCAAATCCATGTTCGTTGTCGCTCGCATTTACACGATACTATTTAATATTATTCCTTTCCGTAATAACAGATACTTTATTGGATACAGATAACTCCTACGTTGCCTACAGAGTTCCTACCATTCCTACCTGCCCATTGTTCCGTGTATTTCAGAGGCATCGGAAGTTCAATTAATTTTCAATTTCCGGATTTTGAGGTAAGGCGCAGCAGTATCGTTGTTTCTAAGGCTACATTTTCATGTTGACGCTCGACGCTCGATTCGAGCATCAAAACAGGTCACGTGATCAAAATTGACGAATATCAAGCATCAATTTTGATCACGTGACCTGTTTTGACACTGAAAGTGAGTGTCGAGCATCAGCATGAAAAAGCGTAAAGCTGGAAACACAATGAAAAGCACAAGCAATAGGAAAAGATTCAACCTATCAGAAAGCGTCCATTCTATTATTCATGGTTTCTGATAAGTTGAAATCTCTTATTTTTTGTTTCTATTGCCTGTGCTTTTTATTGTGTTTCCAGTTTTAGGGGCTCCGCACATATATGTATTCCATAATACATGATTAAGAAATCGTAAGAAATTAACTAATTAAGTCATCATAATTAAGTGTGAAAAAAATAATCGATGATTGGTTAATTTCTTACGACTTACTGCTTACGACTTTATTGTAGAATAGGCCTAAGGCGCGCAAAAACTTTTTACTTCTACTGTTTACTATCATTGTAGAATGGGCTCAATGCATGGTCTACAATACATAGATAGTAACAATAGTGAATTAAAGAATAAGCATAGAAATCGACCAATCATAGTTGATTATCCTCCTCACCTTCGACTATGGATACGGTCAACGCGATGCTGCACACTTTGAAGCGTTTTTTAATTGGTCAGTTTGTAAAATTCTTTTTTCTAATTGGTCCATCCAAAGCATTTGTAGCGAGACTTTGGTCATAGACAGAGAAGGCGGAGATTTAGAGAGAGAGATGCTTGCAAAGTGAGCACGCCATGTTATCCCTTCCACCATAAGAGATTAAGGGAGAATTCAATCACGTGAATCATTTATCAATCACTGCGACAAGTGACATCATGAAATTGAACCTTTAAATAAGTCCTTACCTTAGATAAGTCGTGAACAAAATTGACATTTGAGCTGTGTTCAGGGATTCTTATTCTTGAGCACATATAATAGTATTGTTCGTTTTGTCTCTCAGGAGCTACTCGGGATCGCTCCGAATATTGGGTCATCTAAAAAGTATCCGCGGTTTTTTGTCACTAGATAGTGTTGATGGTCAACACATCTATTGACAAAAACCGCGGATACTTTTTAGATGACCCAATAAATTTTGTGTACTACTGAAATGTAGAATTCACACTATATATGACATACGTCATACGATGTCCGACATTCATCGTAACGATAAATGTCAGATGTCGTATGACGGATAACTACATTTCAAATACGCTAGGTTCATTCGAAACGATCTCGAACAGCTCCCAAGAGACAAAACGAACAATGCTAATGGCTGCGTTCAGCGAACTCAACAGTTGAGTGAGCGCTGCTATTGATGTATTGTTCCAGATCTAAAATACTGATTGGATAATCTAAAAGAATACACCAATAACAATGAGCGCTTACTCAACTGTTGAGTCCACTGAACGCAGCCAATAATAACATAAATGATTTTCGCATACGAAAATGATAATTTCTTGATAGTGATTGTATGGAATTGCTATTTTCGTATGCGATATTTATTTAAGAAGAAAGGAATTATGCTTACTGCATACTGGACGCGATAAGCGATAAGCAACGAGCGATATCCAATGAGAGTTTTGCTTTGCGTCATCACGTGAAAAAAAGCAGAGCTTTTATTGGATATTGCTTATCGCATGCAGTGTGCAATAGGCATTACGCCTCGATAACTCTAGTGTGCATTTTTGCTATAATATGTAATGTAATCTATTGTTTCACCTTTTGATAAAGCCTAATTATATCGTGCCTTGATACATGTACTTTCTATTAAATTATTTTAATTACAGCAATGTATTCAAAGAATGATGTACTAAATTGATATAATATGCATCAAAATGATTAATTAAGTAGACATGCTTACACATATTGTCGAAATTAGGATCATTCAATAGAAAGTTACTAGTTAGTACCAAGTGCACGATGTAAACTAAGTTAAAGTTTACCTGTTAAGTAATTCTGGCAATGTGATTGCGTAATCTTGCTACTTACCCAACCGGCCATTATAGATATAACTACATAAGACAGCAGAAAATTGATATTTTATGAAATATTTCACACATAAAACATATTTATTACATATATATATGTACAGGGCACCACCAAAATCCGGACAAATTTCAATTTAAATTTGCTATATTGTGCTTTCGCCGGAGTTTATCCAATCGCATTTCTCCTATAAAGGCGCACGCAAAATGTAATTGGATAATTTTCTTTATACATATACTTATGTGGCTATGCAAGTTTGTATGGATATATGCTTAAAGTGCCTTCTTTTTTAAATTATTTTGACGCTAAAAATTACGCGTTGAGCATCGGTATGGCCGGAAAAGGCACCTTTATTCTGTGCAAGGGAATTTGAATGTTTTGAGCGGTTACATAACATTTTCTCGAAAAACTTGACTAGAAAATGTTGGTACTAACAAAAACCCCTAGACTATACGATTTTAATTTGTACGAATTAGTAATACTGTTGAAGTAGTAAGTCCATAAGTTTGTTATATAAACTTATGGACAAACTTATGGACTTACTACTTTAACAATGGCTTAATTTCCACCAAGAGTTTAAACCAGATCACAATGTAAGAACCAACCAATTACAGTCGAGCATTCCCCTGTCGATTGTAACAGGAGAATACTCAACTGTAGTTGGTTGGTTCTTACATTCTGATCTGGTTTAAACCCTCGGTGGAAATTAGGCCAGTGTTACCAATTCGTGTAAATTAAATTTGTGTTGGGGTTTTTATTAATACCATTACATTTACCAGTCTAATTTTTCGGGAAAATGTCATGTAACTTCCTGGGCATCTATTATGAAAAAAATTGGAATGGATTCCAATCGGGGGACTTATTATGATTTTTTAGGCCGGACTACTCATTAGAAGAATAAGATTGAAGATTAAAAGATTGAAGTTTGACCAATCAGAACAAAAGGAGCCAAAACTTCTTTGTCCTCATTGGTGAAATTTCAGTCTTTATCATTTAATCTCAATCTTCAAGTATAGTCTAATTCCGGTCTTAGACGAAGTGAAAATTACAAAAATGAGCAAACTCACTAAGTGTTAACCAATGAAGTTACAAATATTCTAGTAAATTTGATCACTTTTGTAATTTTCATCTCGTTTCAAGAACCATAGTAAATCCCTTGAATTATTCAATAGAGAGCGCTCGTTGTTATGGTGTATTCTTTTAGCTCATTTAATCAGAATTTTAGCTCTAGAAGAATACACCAATAACAGCGAGCGCTTGCTCAACTGTTGAGTCCGTTGAATGAACCCATTAGGGGCTCCGCACAATAAAAGGAACAGAAAACAGAGAATAAGAATTTCAATTTATCAGAAATTATGTATTGTAGACACAATTTTTGATAGATAGAATTTCTTATTCTCTGTTCTCTGTTCCCTGTTCTTTTTATTGTGCCCCTTGTTGAGCTAGAAATTCTAGAAAATAAATTTTCCTATTGGACAGCGTATGTCGTAATCGGGGTTTCTATTGATTAAGTCGGTTCCACATTAGTTGCGAGCCGATCGCAAGTTTGTTGCGACAGCCAATCTGAAACTTTTCAATGCTTCATTTTGAAACTTTATCCCTAGAATGGAAAATGAAAAATTAAAATTTTAACTATTCAAGAGTGCATTCCGTTTCACGCATGATGTGCATGATGCATCATTTATCCTTGGAATCGATTCTGTATCTTCAAACAAGGTAAAAATTACAAAAATGAGCAAATTTACTAGATATTGACCAATGAAATTATTAGTACAATATTTTAGTAAATTCAATCACTTTTGTAATTTTCATCTCGTTTTAAGATATACAATAGAATCGATCCCCTTGTTTAACATTTGGTGAATAAGGATAAATGATGCATCATGCGCATCATACGTGAAACAGAGTGCACTCGAAGTTGATGGAGAAATTTTTCACTGGTCTAGTTTACATCGTGCACTTGATACACGTACAATCAGGATCTAAAAGGTTGTAACACTTTCTTTTCGATGGATTTCGGAATGCAGCTTGCTCTCCAAGCGATTGGTTTTTATTTATGGGCCCCTATTCTTGAAAAGTATCGCATACGAAAACCTAGGGAAATGCTATAGTATATGTAACGCATACTATAGTATTTCTCTAATTTTTTGTACGCCATACTTATCAATAGGACCCATGGACATAAATAAAAATCATAAATAAAAATCGCTCGATGAATAAGCTGCATTCCGAAAACCATCGAAAAAAAAGTGTTGCAACCTTTAGGCTCCAACTGTACTATTAACTTTCTAAATTATTTTAATTTCAGCAATGTATTTAAGGAATGATGTACTAAATTGTTACAATACAATATACATCATAATGATTAATTAAATACACATATTATATATTTGTTTCGTATCGCCGAAATTAAGATCATTCAATAGAGAGTTATTAGTTAATACCCGTATCAAATGCACGATATAAATTAGACTACTTTTCACTTTTCATCCCAGGAAAAAGGTTTTATGATTGATACCCGGATACAAAAAGTGAATCTTTCATTAAATTCAATTATTTTTACGTTTATATAATTATTTTTTATACGGCTATTGTTAATTATGTTTTTTTTTTAATTTTCATTTCGTTTAAAGCGTCAAACGTGGACGGGATAGCCTCTCTTCGATTTCCATGTGAGTGGATATCGACACGATCGACACTTCCGGAATCGTGCGTACTTGCGCATGGCGGTCCTTCCGCAGACAGCAGGCGGTGCAACGTGGCGCGTTGAGTTTACTTTTGCTTCGATTGCCGGTCTGACGGAACATTGCACACGCACACAGAGCCCAATAAAGAGCGAGGAAAAGCGGTGCTGGCTGCGCTGTTGGGCACTAGTTGGTGCCTTGGTGCATCAGGGAAGGGGGGCCCTGCGGTCACGTGACCGAGCTGCGTTTTGAGCGCACTAACCCAGGTACGATAGTGAATCTGTTGTTTTTCTCGTGGTTTTTCGCGCGCCGCGGCCCCAAGCGCCGAGGTGCCGTGAATCCCGCACGTTTCCGCTCCCCGTCGCGCCTGCCGAGGCATCCGCACAACGTCCACGACAGCCGTGAGTTACACGCAAAGATTCTTTCGCCTCTCGGCCATTCCGAGACTCCGTCGGGATCCATTGATGCACCGCCGCGGCGATGCTTGACAAGCTTTCCTCTCGCATTGCAGAAATGGCGTCCACCGTGCACATGGCCTGCTGAAAAATATTCTCATCCATCGAGAGTAATCGCGCGTTGTTACCAGAAGCTTCTTTGTGCGCGTGTCGCCTCTTGACTTGGCGTGAGCTGCTAGGCTGTTACTCTTCCGTACCGCCTCTCTTTCTCTCTCTCTTTCCTCTCTCTTTCTCCCTCTCTTATTTCGTTTCTACGCACGGCTTTTCACGGCGTGCAACGACGTGCGAGTGGTCGACGACGCGCCCGACAGTGTTTTCCCCCATTTTTTTTTTTATTCTTTTACCGAATCTCCGCTGTGCGACGGAATAAGAGACTCCTTCGTGAAAATTCCGACGGAAAATTCCGCGACGTATAGTGCGTTTCCCGCCGAGCCTCTCCTCGCCGTTGGGTATCCTGACGCGTTTGTGTTCAAGACACGCGTTGCAACAGCACGCGATCGTCTTGACGTGGCTGGCCAGACGTCTCGTGAAACTTTTACACGCGTGTATTCCACGATCTAACGTCGTCATCGTGAGCGACGTGACTTTCTCGCTATCGCCTCAAGGCGTCGAGGTGATAAGCGTTAACATTCGTTCAACTTTCGTTATTTTCCCTGAGGCGGATCCCACATCTTCCGTTTATTGTTATCGGATGTCCCTAATCTGGTGCTTTCTCATTAGTACGTATTTTACAAGTGTAATTTATGTCCACCAAAATCTTTATATCTAATTCCTTGGAAGTGGCAATTGGCAAAACTTTAGTAGCAGTTTGATCAGTTTTAATTTAACACAAATTTAGATATTTTTTTTTGCAAATACCGAGCTTCTCTAAATATATCAGTAATTAAGATACTTCTTATACTGGCTTTGTTTTCACAGGATGAATTTGTGTCGAGTTAATTCATAAATCTGAAGAGAAACTAATACATTTTACATACAGATTTTCTAATAACGATGTATGAGAATGATATTTCTATAAATATTTAAGTAATTCAAATCACAGAATTATAGTAAGAAAAATATAGAAATAGTTAATATAAGCTGGAGATTTAAAGATCATTTTTATAAATATAATATTTATAAATATAATTCAATTTTTGGTACTGTTTGTTCCTAAAAGTTATAATAATTGCTTTGCGTAGCAAGGTTCTTATTGTATGATCAGATTGTAACATATTCCTGTGATCTTTGTTTTTTTATTAATAATGTTCCTAAAAGTACTGTATGATCAAATTATTTGTGTTATCGAAAATCAATCATAATTTTATTTGTATAAATAATAAATTATTGCATTATAACAGCAAATGTATTCTGTTTCAGACTGTAAATAGGGAGTGTATATAGTGTGATACGGTGAGTGCTAGGTACGTGGGATTTTAGTTGGCAATGAGTTCAAGCAACAAATCCTTGGTGTCCTCTGGTGGAAGAGGCACCAATAAAAATAAATCACAACAACATGGTAAATCTGATCATCATCATCAAACTAAATCATCAGATTCGACTAAGCATGACAAGGCTCAGGTTGGTCCAAAACAAATTTATCTATATATTGACTTATTTATTACTGTGATAAATATGTTCAAAATGGATTACAGTCTCTACTACAATAATGTATATTCTCTTAAAAACTTTTAACCAAGTAATACATATAAAATAATATATATGGAAATGTGAGATTACCAATTACAAGTTAATTGTTTTTACTTAATCATGTCATCTCATTATGTTAATGTAATGTAAAATCTAAAATAAAAATAAAAATATTGATTCCTATAGAAGCAAATACATATTTTTAACATGCTAGATTATTTTATTTTTGATATAATATTTATTTTATCTATGAGACTAAAACACACATAAATAAGATATATAATATATATATTATATATAGATGTATAATATATATATATATATATATGTCTGTATATATATATACATATATATGTATACATATGTGTGTGTATATATATATAAATCGTATTGTGATAACATTGTAATATCGTTGTTTTAAAGAAAATTGTAACGATTGTTATATAGCAAAACACAAATCAAATGCGCAACGCGCAAATCATCGATACCAGAATGGCGGGAGGCGAAGACCCTATTCTGAAGGAACGCATTAAACAGGTCATGGATATGACTCGACGTTCGGAAGATGAGGTGATCATGGCTCTGCACGATAGTGATGGAGATTTGGACCGCGCTGTTAATGATCTTCTGGAAGGAGTGAAAACAGAATGGGAGGTTAAAAAGAAGAAGCCTCGTCAGCCTAGCGGTTCCAAGCAGACCACAGATCAGTCGGGCGGACAGGACGACAATGGCGATTGGGAAGAACGACGTAACCAACGTGGTGGTGGTCCTCCGCGTATGCGCGGCCGCGTTAATCATGATAATCGTGGATGTTAGTTTCCATTTTTTATTCATTTAGTCCCGGTTGCAACAATTTACTTTAAGCAAGACTTAAAACTATTTCATTTTAAAGCGAAGAGAGAAACAGAGATAATTTTAAGTCAGAGTAATGTCGATGCAACCGGGCTATAGGAATAGATATATACAATCTAAAATGATCTTTTTCTCCTTGTTAATTCTTATTGTGCAGCAAGATTACAAAAATTCCTACTTTCTTTTATGAATTGTAAAATTTTGTTTGGGTAGGGCGCGGACGAGAAAATAAGGAGAACGAGAGGAACATGGAAGATGGTATGCGCGATGGCAGCTATAGCAGAAGAGGTAGGGGTGGATCCGGAAGATCGGGTCGCGGATGTCGTAGCGGGGGCCGAGGTCTTGGTCCAAGAACATTCGCAAACCGCAACGATCCATCATCTGCCTCTGCTGCTCATGGTTTTAATCGGCCCATTGAAACCTGGACAGGTAGTGAGGAACAACAACAAAGTATTCAAGAACCAAAAATGGGTGAGTTTTAATCTGTACTTGAGTTCAAATGACAAAAATTATTTTTCTTCTACTAAACTGATCATTATATATGTATGTTATAGAAACGTTTTATTGATTTTACATTGTCAAATCATTTCTTTAATAAATTGATTTGCATTTTATACACACCCACACCAACACACACATATACACATACCCACACATAATTTTATACATATACATATACAGGGTATTTGGAAATTAGTGATAAGTCTTTCGCACAGGAACAGAATGGACTAAACTGAGAAGAAGAGTCCTCTACCATTTTGCAATTTTCGCAATAGTTAACAAGATATTAATTGTTAAAAATTGCCGAAAATTAGTCTTCAATAATTTTTTACTCAAATACTATCAACTTTACAGAAAAACTGTAAGAGACGAAAATTGTTTATTTTCTTCTTATAGAATTAAGAATTTTTTCAGAATTTTTTAATACCGTATTTTCTCATGTTGGTAAAAATAAAAAAATGCAGTGCTGTATATTGGCCCCCGCTATGACATCCGTGATCCGATCTTCCGGATCCATCCCTACCTCTTCTGCTATAGCTGCCATCACGCATACTATCTTCTATAAGATTCCTCTCGTTCTCCTTATTTTCTCGTCTGTGCCCTACCCATATCTCTTGCAGTTTGTAAAGTTGATAGTATTTGAGTAAAAAATTATTGAAGCAATTTTTAGCAATTAATATCTTATTAACTATTGTGAAAATTGCAAAATGATAAAGAACTTTTCTTCTCAGTTTAATCCATTCTGCTCCTGTGCGAAAGACTTATCACTAATTTCCTTGTATATAAAGCATTAGATCAACAACATTATGTACACACATATATACATATGTGTATGTACATACGTGTCGAACATATTACATCAAACATATTACAGCTATACGATAAACTGTATATATAGATGCTTGGAATAATTTGGACTCTACAGAAGACTGGGATAACGAGGAGTACACAGGATCTTTGGCAGATACCAAAGTCTTCACACCGAGCACGAACATCCTTGAACCTCCGCCTGTTCTGGAAGAACAAAAGCCCCAGGAAATATCCACGCAAACCAGTCAGGGGGTTAATTTGTCACTACTTCAACAGGAGGTAAAATTTTATCAGTACATAAATATTTTTAGATACATCTTCTTGCTCATATTCGAATAATTATATTTTTTACATTATTTATAGGAACTACCAAAATTGTCGGATATGTCTACAATGCAGCAGCAGAATTTAATACAACCTCAACAACAGCAAACCCAACAAGTATTGGGCTTGCCAACGATGCAACTATCACAACAACCTAGCGCTATTAGCGGCGTACTAACAGCGGCACAAACTCAATATCTGACGCAACTTACTCAGCAGACGAGTGAAAACTTGAAAGCAGCTGCACAAACGTCGTTTTCGTCATCTATGTCCAGTCAGGTATTGCTGTATTTTTATAAATTCTCAAAGTTGTACGCAATTAATCTTTTTTGCGTTGAACTATCTGAAATTTGAAATGATCAATGCGCTTATATTTACAGCCCCAAAGACAAATGAAACAACGTCCAAGAGTACCTCCACCATCAAAAATACCATCGAGTGCTGTGGAAATGCCTGGTGATGCGGTCAACAGTGGAATCGGTTTTCTCGATGTACAGTTTGGCGCGCTTGAATTCGGTAGCGATTCCAGCTCCATCGATGGTTCAGCAAATGAAAAATATAATTCCACAAATAATACAATCGCTGGTGTAGACATTTCTTCCGGTGCAAATACTGCGAACACTGCCAATACGAGTAATTCGCTCGACATCGAAACTACGCAGACTTCCACTACGCCCTTCAACGCCAGCTCACAGATGGTAAATTTTACTTTCATTAAATTGGTTTTTTTTGTTTGTAGTTATTTTTTGTTTTTATGTGTGTCTCTTTTGATATATCGGCTTATAATTATACTTTCAGTTACAGAGTACCGACACTTTACCAGCATCCAATGAGCATACGATTGGTTCCCAAGGTTTTACTCGTGGAAGCAGTAGTGGCCAAAGCTTGGATATAACCAAGCAAGATTTCACGTCGCAAGTCTCACCCGGAAACGCACCAACGTATGGTGGTACGACGACCTATCAGTCGTCGCAAAAATCATCTTTCCAGCCGTCGAGTGGTACGCCAAGCACCTACAATGCATATTCGACTAATAACCAGTCTCAGTCTAGCTTCCAAAATGCGTCAGGCGCTAACGCGAGTAGTTATTCCGCGACAGCAACAGTTTCACAGGCGAGTTACAACTCGTCAACATCGTTTCCGCAATCCAACACGTCGAATTTCAGTCAACCTTCTCCTTCCGCATCGGCGTCCGCGACTTCCGGTTATAATCAGCCCACTACTAGCAGTCAGGTATAATTCCATCATACCAAGAATGTCAGAGATACACGAGTATAGCTTCTACAAAAATTAAAACAATTTTTATTTGATAGGTTTATCCGTCCGCAAGCGGATATGTACCGGCTACAACATCACAATATCCAGCGCAGGCTACTAACACGGTATCAAACAGCAATGCGGGGTATCAAACTTATCAGCCTCAATATCAGTCTTCAATAGCAGTCACAACATTCACATCTCCAATAACGCAAAGTTCCGGTTACCAGAGTGCCACGCAGTCTGTTAGTATAAATTTTTGCTGTATCTTTTAGTATACCTTATACAGTTTGATAATATAAATTTATAAAATATTAATAGGTGTACGCGAATCCATACGGAAGTTATGCCAGCCAACCGCAGGCAGCGTCTCACAATCACAAATTGAACAGTACTGCGACGAAGGATTCACAGTATGATAGCAGTGCAACGACGTCAAATAATTCTCTCGCGACGACCAGTGCACCAACGTTGGGTCTCACCTCGACGTCTGTTAATAGTTCACAAACTAAAGTGACGAATTCCAACGGTTAGTAAATTTTCGTTTTTCTTGTTATTTGAAGTTTTCCTACGAACAAATACTCATTTATTTGTTATCTTAGGATTTGTTTTTATTTTAATTCTTTTATTACGATGGATATTTTACCACTCATGATTCCTATACTAGCTAAGAGTTAAATCTTTTTAAAAGATGATTGTTGTAGGACTGAGCGATTCAACATATTAAACAGAATAATTCGTTTTAACGAAAAGATATATTCTTTTTCCAGCGGTTCCAAAAAGTACGTCGAGTGGAGTAGTGACGGGTAGCAGTGGTACCGGCAATATGACAGGCGGTGGTGCGGCCGGAAGTATGACGCCGATGCTTAGTCATCCATATATCATGGGTCAAGCGGGTGTACCATATGCAGCTTTCCAGCAGCCCGTGTACAGCTACGAAGATATACAGCTTGTACAACAGAGAATACCACACATGGTCAGTCACTTTTCGATCTGGATTAGTTCATTTATTTCTCTATTCATTCAAATATAAATGGATTGCTCTCTGAGTAACGCTTCTTCGGGGCATTATACACTGAAACAATAATATGTTACAATTACACATTGCTATTACAATGTGTGTTTATACTGCTTCGAAGCGCTTACTCTATTTTATGTTATTATCTAGTACGAAAATTCCTGAGGTAATCGTTTCTTTATTGCTTGGTAGCTGCTCGTAATTCCAATATTCTTTCCGAAATGTTTCAAACTCCTATGGATGCCTTCACGACAACACCGTAAACTCGTTCTTATTTCTCTGTAGTAAGATGTTTCGTTATAAAATAATTATATTGGTAAAGACAGATCGGCTTTTCGATACTACTTCGTGTAAAAATGTCTTCTCGATGATGGAAAGCTGGGAAAAATATTCCTGAAATTTATTTAATATACTTTACGAAATTGTTTCGATCTCCGATCTATCTTGACTTATTTTTCTTCCTTCTTTGTCTTGATTGACTTAATTGTAGGCTGTGTATGAATGATGTCACGTATCTCAGATTATATAAAAAATATGCATTATATTTCCGTGTGGTAATATATACAGGGTGCGTCACTAAAATCCGAACAAATCGAACAATTTCTTTAAACAAAATGTTTTTAATGAAAAATTAAATATTAGAAAAAATCCTTTTATATGGAATTCCCCCACTTGGGGGATCCCTATAGAGCACAATTATTCGATATATCCCCCTTTAACTTGAATGATGGCCTCTATTTTCGGTCTGAAGCATTTGCACGTTGTAATGTAGCGCTGTCCATGCCGACGAATGCTGTCTCAATAGCGGTCCTTAATGACGTCACATTGGGATGCCGAGGTGAGCAACTCGGCTTGTCCTCGGAGAGCATCTGTCGTAATGTGTCTTTAATGTGTACGATTTGTATCGAAGGTCCTCGACAATTCGACGCATTGTTGGCTCACTTACACCAACAATCGATGCTAATTTTCGCAACAATTGTCCTGGGTCATCCGAAATCAGCGCTAGAGCCCTTTCAACTGCGGGGGTCCTCGCGGTGCATTCTTTCGGGTGACTCTTCCTCGCTGGCATACTGGAACCTTCGTTGGAATGTTCTAAAGCCGTATATTTTGCCACAACGTCATAAACGATTGATCTCGGATATCCAAAGATCCGAATTATTTCCATTGCTGAGCGCCCAGCGCGAAGGCCTTCGATGATCGCGGCTCTTCGATTATATTCCGCACTTGGTTTCAACATCGCCATTTTGAAAATATGACTGTTTGAAAATATGACTAGAATCATCAGGCTTTCTCAGACGCCAACAACACTCTCTGGCGGAGGAATTAATATTAATATAACGGAAAATTTAAATTGAAAATTGTTCGGATTTTGGTGACGCATCCTGTATATACAAATGGTTGATGGAGGTTTTACTATACTCTTTAGCTTGTTGTTTAACTCAAATATTTTTTATTATATAAACATGGGAAGCGTGTCGATAGCGGGAAGCGAATGTACTCGTATGTGTATTGCGACTTACGCGTAATTAGTAGCTCGTTCTATCGATTCAAGTCGGATGAGAGTACCTTGAGTACTTTTTACACATAGCAATAGATCCAAACAACCGCATGTTACTTGTCCCAGCTCGGTACGCGTAGAAATTAGTTAGCCTTCTCTTGTATTTGGAGTACACAGTGTATGCATGTAGTTTTGTGTTTGGCCTTCCTGACTAACGTGCAGCCAACTACTGGTTACTATGACGCGGCTCTGGGCTATCAGACGACTGGTCCGGCTACAAGTCTCGGTGGTGGCAGAGGTGATGCCCTATCTGGTGTGCAAGGCGTACAGGGTGTCCAAGGAGTCCAGGGAGCCTATACCAGTATTAGCGACGCCAGGTTTGCTAGAAACGACAGCAACGCATCGCCAGTTCCTTCCACTATGTCGCAGCAGGTGAGTTTCGTCGACCAGCTTAGAGTCGTCGCTAACAAAAATCGTGATGTCTAAAAATTTCAAATCTTATGGGATTTGCAGACCGCCACACAGCATCAACAGCCAATGATAAATCCTACTCTTCCTCCGGGATACGCATACGCATTTACTTACGGTAGTGGGATTATGCCGGGAGGTTTTCAATATGGAACTCCTGCTATTTATCCGGTAAGTTTTGTGCTTCCAACGAGTACTTTGTTGTTTGTGGCTCCTTCTGAAATGGACCAAAAAAATGCTAAGATCGAGCCAATTTGTACCATAGCAAATAGCAACGGCCGGTAACGCCGGAACGAATAGCGGCGCGTACAGCGCTAAATCTGGTAGCTATGGATCTGGTTATGGCGCCGGTGCGAGCTACGATGCGCTGGCTTCCGCTGGCCCGTCTGGAGAATATAAGGGGGCCGGTAGTAGTTACACCGGAACTCAAACTGGTAAAACTGGCACTTCCACGGGAAACACTAATACCGCTGGTTCTTCCGCAACAGATATCAGCGCTACAATGTACGCCAAGAGTCATGTCGCTCTTGGTAAAGTGAATGTAAGTAACACTACTCAAAAAAGTAATCGTCGTTAGAAACGTCTGTATGTGTTACACACGTATGTTCACTTAATCGATCCTTTTAGTCTTACGAAAAACAGACTTTCCACTCGGCTACGCCACCACCATTCGGTCTTACGGGTAGTCAAAATGCTGGCTTGCCCGGTGGTTACGGTGCCCCACACTTATTCATCCCGACTATACCACATCAGCTGCACCAGCCACTTCATCAGGATGGCGGCAACAGCGGCAACCAAAGGTCCAACACGAGTTCGCAGAACAAAGCTCAAGCGAAGCCTGGATATAGTCCTAGTTATTGGACCGGTAGCAACTAAACACAAAGAAAAACAAAAGACAAAGTTTCGAATGCGACACAAAGGAAGGACGAAGTAAGAATATAACATCCTACTAGTAGAATAAGAAATCGTCCTTTGTTGTGAAACGCGATTGTGTGACATAGAGACTTTGACGTTGTCAATAGTTAAAATGACGCATAAAATTGATAGACGAGAGACTTCACTTTTTTTCGAGAATAACACGAGTCAATGTGGAATGAAGAGTGAATACTTTTGAAAATTGAAAGGTATATGCAATTATTGACCGGATGCTTCCTTCACTGGTAAATCCCCCCCCCCCCCCCCCCCGCCCCTCCTGTGTATGCTGTGTACTACATTTACTTGTACTTGATAATTTATTTGTTCAGTTCAGCACACTCGCAAACTTCTCCAAGAGACTGGCGTAGAGCGCGATATCACAATAAAATAATTCCTTGCATTTTATGCGGTGATACATGTGCAAATCCTATATGTAATAATTTGCATATTCCTTCTTAACTGTGAATTGCACTCGTGCCAAATGAAATTGTAGCGTTTGTAACGCGATGGATTGCGAAAGACGGATTATCGTCTGTATAGATTCCATGAATTCTATGACGCGACTATGTCACAGAATTCATGATAAATCATCTGGTACGTCATAGAATATGACGAAGCCAGTATCGCGACCTTCTCGTATGATGCACCGGAAAAGAAACTAGAAGAATAACATCCGTCGAGTTCGCACTAGATCTCCCGTTTGTACATTACAGTGCAATTTCGAACGTATTATATTTGACTGCTAATTATAGGGTGATAATAGTGTGTCTTTATATTGTTCTCTTTTCTTTTTCTCGTGTATGTAAGCATCTTGGCTTAATAAATATGAAAAGCGCATCTTTATGAGGTAGCATAGAGCTGTTTCCGTAAAAGGGGCGAAAAATAAAGATGTACGCGTGAAACATACGCTTGTATAAATTTATTATTATCGCGTTTTGTAGCATTTTTATTTTTGGTTCGTCACAGCGACCTTGTGAAAAGTATAATTGTTGCACTCGCATAAATTTGGTTTAATCGCGTTACGCATCTTTGTGATTAGTGATGATTTTTATTATTCATTAATATGCATATATGACGTTTATTCCATATTATATTGAAATTATTGCATATAATCTCGGTTAAAAATGGAAAATATATGTGCGACTCGCATTATTTCTAAGTGTAGTTAAAAAAAAATCACATGCCACAAATATGTAGTAAAAATAGTGCTCTGTTCTTTTATTATTTTTATACCCGTCTTTACCTTTTGTCTTGCTTTCCGCACATTCTTATTATTAAATTAAATTTGAAACAAAATGATGTAGATCTTCATAAAATTGACAACGATTGCGTTTTACGTTTTATTTTATTAGAATCTCCTGAATTATGGATTATAAGAAGAGTATACTACGATTCAAATTAGTAATTTTATGTAAAAAAAATTTTGTTATACTTTTGTTCTTTATTCATTAATTTAGATCGGCACTTAGATGTCATAAGTCATTTAATTGATAAAAATTATGTTTGAAATCTTGTATATGATTACTGTCCAAGAAATTATTTGGAAAGTATTGACATATCTGAAAACGTTACGGATTATCATTTGGCATACTAGTGCATTTCTAGATATACCAAAAAGAAAATAGATAATTTTTTTCAAGAAAAGGATCGGTTCCCATCAGATTAACAAGTCCTGTATCTTTATTGTATCTCAAAGTTTTTGCAGAAAAAATGTCAATGACGTTATCAAATCAAAAGTTGCAATTTTTTCACAGTTTGCTCGAAAAATAGCCGCGTATTTGACTCTCGCTCATGATGCAGAGCATGTGATGCAGAGCACGTGATACACGTTTGAGAGATGACATGTGATGTTTTCCATTGCAAAAAAACAACCGTACACGTTCTTCGTTATCTAGTATACGCAGTAGAGACGAGTTAATTTGTTTAAGAAATCATAAATGATTAAAATGAAGATGAAACTTGATATGACCGATTATTGAGACGATTGAGCATATATAGTAACGATGTATGTGCAGTAACAGCGATATTTATCTATCTTTTTCATTATGAGATTGTAATAAAAAAACAAACAAACAAAGAAAGAAAGGAAGAAAGAAAGAAAGAAAGAAAGAAAGAAAGAAAGAAAGAAAGAAAGAAAGAAAGAAAGAAAGAAAAGAAGCCATTATCGATTCCGTCTGGTGTACACATTCGTTAATATTACATTATTCATGCTGATTAGAAGTGCGCGAACTGTATAGCTATATACATATTAATCGGAACGAAATAATACACATATATTGACCAACAATGAAACACATATTTTGAAGATATACTTTACATTTTTGCATTGTGAATAAAATGAATGATCGCAGATATTTCTCTGATGAAAGAGAGAGAGAGAAAAAGAGAGTGAGAGAAAGAGAGCGAGAGAAAAAGAACGAAAATAAGTTCAAAACAAATACGTCGAACGAACGAGAGAGATAAATGTATGTGAATCGTTTTTCACAAAAGTGCTGTGAGAATTGTTACGACTTGCGTGTACGATAAACGTGAGGAATAATGTTTCTTCTAGCACGAATACTATGGACCGATGAGTCCGATGGTCGACAAAGCTTTATCGCTAATATAAAAGCGAGAGGTAAATAGTTGTAAGTAAACTCTTGTTAGCGACTGCATATATATACATATATAAATATATAAATACATAAACTCGTATATATATAAATATGAAGACCAAATGTAGATTAGCTTCCTTTTTTTTCGGAGAAAAGTGTAAATCTGTACTCATATAAATTCTCGAAAGAAAGAAAAAGAAGAAAAAATTGAATTACTTTGACTTCGCTATGGTCCCGCGAACGTGGACTATTATAGCCACTTTATTACGAGTTAAAATACGCGTTCAAATGTACACGCAGTCGGCATCAACGAAGGAGCAATTGATGAACGACTGGGAGAATCAAGTAACGTTTTCGTTCTATCTTAGTGTATGTTTTATAGTCGACTCTCAGACTTCGTGTATACTCGAATCAACTTAGGACAAAAGAAATGTAATGTATAATGGAAAGTGATGGGAAAAGATGCAAAATATTATGGGGGAAGCATTAAAAATAAAGAAAAAAAAGAAAAAGAGAGGGATAAGATTCAGAGTTAAGCACGTTTGTTCTCATATAATTATACATTAATAATTTTTGTATTTTTGTCAAATATTAACCGAGCGAGAGATAATGCACGATATATGCATTACTCAACTATTGCTATTATATGATTAATAATAATAATAATAGCTACTACTGTGTATAAATATGGATATATAAGAATAAATGTATTAAAGAAGTCTGGCGATTTACATATCCGTGGTGCAAATGTTTGTATTATGTTCCCGTACGTTTAACGTGTTCCTCAATTTCTTTAAAACAACTTTATTCCAATGACACAAAATTTCTTTACTTATAAATTGCAGTAAAAATTACTTTATCTGCGAAATATCTATTGTGCTTATTTTGAAATTCGCGGTCCGCTCGAATCGATTGATCGATTCAAGGATGAAGAGTTTGAACATGGCTGAAAGTCGAAGAAGCGTTGGAGGATATAACCTTGCGAAATAAAAATGGAAGGAATTGTCGATACAAGTGATTAATATTGTTAATAAATTAATATCTTTTGGGAAAAGTGGAGAAAGTTGGAACAACTCAAACGATGGCTGTTAAAACAATCGAGGAGAAAGATAGGGAAATTAGGAGTAAGAAGTCGCTGACTAAAGAAGTTACGCGATGAGCGCGTTTACGATCGATTTGTTAATTTAAAATTTAATCTTGAATAGTGGAAACGAAAAAAAGTAGCGTGTTTTCGGTTTTATTTGATTTGATTTTCTTTGTGACTTTATATACATTTCTTGCGAATATATGCAGTTTTAAGCTACACGCACAAATAACATCGTGTAGTTAATAGAAAAAAGGTTTGTATCTCTTGAAATGCTTTTGTGAAATATTGCAAAACATTACGCATACATCGATGACAGAAGTACAAATCAGTAACGTCGAGGCTGGCACATCGCGGAAGATGGCTACAACATGGCATCAACAGGTGTTTGCACTCGATGCAAAGTATAATACACTACGGGCTAATAAGCTCCCCAATCTGGGTATGTTTAATGTTTTTACTTACATTACTTTAATCAGTCGAGTTAATTTTCATTACGTTTGAATTCTCCTGCTCTAGGTATGTTGTACATTCGTCGAAGAAATCAA
The DNA here is from genome assembly GCF_000204515.1 of Acromyrmex echinatior. The sequence continues at coordinate 248,443 of NW_011627357.1, read as the reverse complement.
CTGCTTCGGGAGAAATTTTCTACTGACCCAGAGATTGGCGCACGATATTTGAAATTACGATCAGAACTATTACGGCGACGTTATGGAGAAAGGTTGGAGCAAAACAGTATGGGAAGTCGTACTATAAGTGAAGAATCGTCGGAAAATAGAACGAGACATCAGCACGTACAACGGAAATCAACAGCAGAGAACTTTGCATTCGCTGGAGTCCATCATGTTTTCGATCAGCACAAGGCGGCTATAACAATGCTCAAGTTTGCCAATAATGATAGATCCAAATTATGTTGCGCATCGCTGGACGGTACATTGTCAATATGTGAAGTCGTTAGCACACCTCCGAAGGTGATTGCTCTTTTGGAGGGTCATCGTAATGGTGTAACTGCACTTGATTGGAGTATCAGCAACGATCTGATTGTTTCTTCCTCTTTGGACGCGACAATAAGGCTGTGGAGAATATGCACGGATGTAGATCCGGTTTGTTTGCGAGTAGTGGACGATCAACAGCGAGCGGAAGTCCTCTGCTGCAATTTCATACCTGCCAATAATAATTTAATAGTAGCTGGCAATTCTCAAGGATTGATCCAGATCTTGAATGTATCTACCGGCATATATACGCGCGGTGGATCCTGCAAAATTGGCGGAAAGGTCAGTTTTATCTCGAGAGAAAAAGAGCAACATTTAAAAAGCAAGCGTATAATTGCTATGTCGCGTTTCTAGATTCTTTCCTTGGCATGCGAGGGTAGCGGTGGTTCGGTGATCTGGGCAGGCAATGACAGAGGCGTTATAGTGGCTTTTCGACTAGAAACTGGCATAGGACGATTGACCAAATTGCGAAGAGTGCAGGAGATTGGTGGAATGATAACCAGTCTTTCCTGGCGTTCTTGGCTATCAAAGGATGCTCCTTGGGCTGCTCTGTTAATAAGCAGCGCGTGCAACGCTGTACTATTATATCGTGTTGCAAATAATCACGGTTCTTTATACTTTTGGAGAAAGTATCCTATCAAACATAGGTATTATTTCATCATGTAAAAAAAAACTTCGCGTTTTTTTGCTTACGATATAACACTATATATTTGCGTGTATCTTTTTTGTAGACTATATCCCTTGAGGTCTACTTTCTGTCCACAAATGGGTGCATGCTTAATAGCCACGGGATCGGAAGCTGGTGCCATTCATTTGTTAGATTCAGCGAGAGAGGGAAAGGCCGCTAGGATCAATCGACTGCACGGCCATGCAACACCTGCATTAGCTTTATCCTTTAATTATGACGAATCTTTACTCGCCTCTGCAGATCATGATGGATTGATTATCCTATGGCGTAATCATCAACGTAATTTATAAAATATTGTGAAGAATTTCATCAAACTAAAAAAATTGCTCGCATTCAGATTCTTCGGGTTTTAAAACAAATTAGGACATAATAAATATGTCGGTGTAAGAAATGATGTATAAATGTATAAATTTATCTAAGATATCTAGAATAAGATTTTACTATTACATATACATTTGTACATATAATAAAACGTGCATATTTTAATAAAAATAAAAGTATTGTATATAAAAAATTAGGATATTTAAAGATGGTTTTTGATGGAATAAACTAGTATCTTCTGTATAACAATATATTAATTGTTCTCTATTTTAGCTTATGTCATAGTGAGCACAAAGCAGTATCAATAATAATAGATGTAATAGCGAGAAACGTCTGACAGCACTCACGGTGTTATGGTAGCAGCGATTTGTTTGTATTTCTTCTCAATATCGTATGCATTTGTGAAACGTCAGTGGCACAAATTCCCACACGGTTTTCTTATGATACTAAACTATTTGCATTTCGATACTGTTTCATTGATTCGTTCTAATTACAACAGTCTCTTTATGTTCCAAGATGAATAATTATACAATTATACAGAGATACATTATTGGAAACAAATATTTGTAAAAATTTCTCTAAAACAGCATTTGCGATCGTACTTATATCGAGTTTCCGCGAATATTTTAGATTTATAGAATATCCTTTACACACAATGTATCATATTGAACTTATTAACAGTTATTTGTTTGTATTGCACACTTTTATATGTATCGTGAAGCAAATATACCGTAAACGCACAAAGTTATCTGTTAGCATAAAGATAAATATCTGAGATTTCTGTTCGAGATTTCTATTATATTATTACAGAGAAGGCAAAATTTTCTATAACATAATCGCTTTTTTTTTGTTATCACGCATTCATTAAAACAAACTGGCTTGAAAGATTCTCGCTTTAGTACAATATATGCGAATTTCCAATTTAAACATATTCGATAATGCAAGAGCTCTTGTCTTGTTTCTCATTCAATATAATATAATGGTTTTAAATCCAATATAAAACATATCAATGTACGTACTATATTCTTCTCATCACAGATCTATAATAAAAGTAAAAGTCTATCAATATATCGTGTATATATCATATAGAAAATTAGTCGTGCAAGTATTTTCGTATTTTTCCTTTGCTACCTTGAATCTTTAAAAGTGGGATGGCAGTCCCGTATACTTTACTATATAATACTTTGATAGTGTAGAGAGCAGATTTGTTAATAATATAATTAATATCAAGAAATATGACAATGAGTGTTGGCAGAGAAGAACAAGATGACATGAAAGACGGTTATATATCGAGTTTCTTATAGAGGAGTCACAAAAATAATTGTTCTACATAGGCACTACTGCTCGTTTAACAATTACATTATAAATAATAATTATTTACACGCGCAACGAATTGTTCATCGTAATTCGATGTAGCTTCTACAAATCGATTGTCTAGAATTAATACTCATATGTCCACATTTTATACAGCTCCTCCGTTGTTACTTACTTTGTTCTTTGACTATAAACCGTCATACGAATAAGCTTTATTAATAATATAAAGCCGCGACTATCTATATATTGACACGTTTTTCCATATTTGTTACAGAACAATCATAACAACTTCGCTAACAAGATCCATATTACAACCGATCGATTTGTATAGCCTCGAGTAATATTGGCTACATCTTTCTTATATACATTTGTTCGAGATTCGTAGTAATAGTGTCGTAGTAATAATCTCATTGGTGATAATCCATCAGATCGTGTGTGCGCTAACAAAGAGAATCACCACATTTTCACGACGAGATTATTTCGGACGGATTTGTGTATACTAAACTGTCCTAAAATTCCATTACAGACTTTAGTCTCATTTTAATCACGAGCTAAAACACTGCACTTCTCGGTGGGCTCCAGCGTCTCTTGACTATCACACTGAGAAATTCTTGTAGAAGATGAATCGACCTGAACATCTTCATGAGGCACCTTTGGTAATGTGTCATTTATTGAACTCGATACAATATATTGGTCCTGCGTGACTTTCTCTAAGAGTTCCGGTTCGTGATTCTCTTTAATATCTAATTGCTCTTCTTCGAGCGATTGTCTCGCAGGAACAAACGGGGCGGACGGTATTCCATTCGATGATACCAAGTTTAATTTCAAACGATCTCTAGTGTGTCTTAACTCTCCTAACTGATGCTGCTGACCTTGGTCATATTCATGCGCAAAATCAACGTTATTCTGATGCGGCTCTTGTCGGCAACTATCTGTTTCATCTCGATCGTCAGAAAATGAAGTCGCGTTTGCACCAGGAAAAAATTGGCTGACGTATTTACTTTCACCAGTTTGAAACTGAAACGGTCGATTTGAACTAGATACAAAAAATTCTTCGTTTCCTGTAACAAAAGTAAACGCCATCTTGCATTACAGAAATTGAAAAAAAAATGCGATATATTGTATAAAAGCCTTGGTAAATTCATACATACCAACATGATTGGTATCATCATAATCTAAAGGATATAGATCTAATCGTGGTTCATTCATCATTTCTTCCCAATCTAAAATGTAAAGAATAACAAATGAATCGTTTATTTTTATTCGAGTTCAGACATTTGTTTTCCTAATGTTCAACTTTTAAGAGAAATATTTTTCATAGATACAAAATATTTATCGATCGTAAAAAGTATACCAGAATATGACGTTGGTTCCGAGTTGGTAACAGTATCCCCTTGACTGTCCGCTGGTAACGTTTCCTTTGGGTACTCGTACACGCATTGATAGCGTTGTTTCTTGAACCACACGCTCTTCTTCTGATCCTAGACAAATCATGCATTGTCAATTTGATCGTAGGGAAATATATGCTTATATTTATATTTAGCATGTCTAGTGTGTACATTCATGAAAAGTACGTACGGGAGAGGAATGTTAAAACTACATGCATTGCTCTGTACTTAAGTAATCGACACACCTACCAACTCATCCTGGCGGCGATCAAAAGAATGAGAAGAATATCATTAATGATCACTGATTGTGATACAAGGATATGAGTGCGAATAATTTTATATATGTAATATTTATTATTTATATGGTATTTACTCCTGATTTTAACGTTTTGTCCGGAGACCTCAGTGCCGATCGATGTGGTGCTAAAGCAGCATTCCAGGCAGAAGGTGTGAATTCTTCTTCCTCCTCTTCGTCCTCGACAGCTAATTCTTCCTCTAATTCGGCACTCGTCGCTGTGTTCGTTTTATCGTTATTCACAGTACTTCTGATTCGTATCTGCTCGATGTGTAGCTCGTTATACCTCTATAAAATATAAATTTTGATCGAGATTGGAAAAAAAAACAATAAGAGATACTTAGTGCCATATTATTTTTGAAATGATATACCTTCCACACAAATTCACCGGAGCTAGAACTGTTATCCTCATCTTCTTCTCCATCTTCATCTTCTTCCTCTTCCACTTCTTCTTCCTCTTCCTCTTCCTCCTCCTCCTCTTCGTCTTCATCTTGACTACAGCATTCGCGTTCGGTGACAAAACTCGTCGACATCAAATCATCTTGCAACGGTAAAGGTAGTGGAAAAGAAGGTAACTGTTGCCATTTGGATTCTTCCTCAGGACTTGGTAACGGCGCACCTCCATTCGTTTTCACAATATGCGACTTATCCTCTAACGGACGTGCTACTGAACAAGTGTAATCTAAATTTTCCTCCTCGGACAAATCACCATTCGTCGTATCTCGATCTTCATCCTGTAATCGTCCCTCCAACAATATCATTTCATTCGTACGAGTATCCACCAACAGCATATCTTCGGACGGCACCGATTCTCTCGAAGCGACGGACGTTTCTCTAGAATTCGACACTAAAGATTCGGAGGTGACGGTACTTTCTCGCTCTTCTAGGATAGGGCTAAGCGGTGTTCCATATACATTGTACCTGGACGTAATAGAAAAAAAAATTCACTAATAAATAGAAAGTTAGTTATATTAATAAATAGAAAAAAATTACTATTTAATTCTTTGTTAGATAATCTACTTTCAAAGATCCCACTACCTGATCGAAATGTCTACACCTCCGCTAATTTGATTAGCTAAATCATCGCCATCTTCATCGTCCCACTGTTTGCCATATGCGTCGTCAGAAATGGAAGAATTTTCATCATCGTGTGCTTCCAAGGATTCCACGATTTGCATCTGAGCTTGAGGCAACTTTTCCCTGAGTTCGTTACGAATCGCCGTTACGAATTCTTCCTCCATACTGAACGACACGTATGAGTTGTCGCTACGTAAACTCACCGTTGAACTGTCCTCATCCTCATTTTCGTAATCTCCCAATGAGCACTCACCTCGCTGAGTATTGAGGGCGTCCAATTTTAAGGCGTGTGTCTCCACTTCTGAATAGTGTGATTGACGGATATCACTATCGGTTTTAAATACCTGCATTTTTTCAGGAGTTACGTACTTATTTTTCGTTTCGATGTCTTCTATCGTACTTTCATATTTCACCCGATTCGAACTCTGCTTTGTATCGTTCAAGTGAGTCGAATCGGAATTGGTAACGTCAACTTTAACAGAAATATGATTTAAGTCAAAAGTACTTTGTTTCGAAGGCGAATATATATTTTTCTCGATGTCGGATGTGGAAGTTACATCTTCCGTTATACTTTCAGGACCAGCGGGAGTAGTGTAATATTCCGCGTCAAGAATAGTGTCTAGCTCAAATAAAATTTGGAATGGCTCTTCTTCGGAATATGACGATCTGGAAACTGCAATGCTATTTACTGAAGACAGAGGATTGCCGGATGAACAAACTGCTTCCTCTTCCTCGCAAGATTCTTTATCTCGAAAACCGGAATCAGAACTTTGTTCGTCATCCGGCGTGGATAATTGCTTTCTCTCCTCTTCGTCATCATTTGGCAATGGTTTTCGTTCTATTTCCGCATTTTCTACAATAGAAAAACTATCGTCAGTGGTATAAATTGGATAGGTGTTACAAAACTGTGGTGCATCTGGCGTAGACATAGTCAGTTCTGGCGCACTAGTATTACTTTGTTCAGTCGATGTGTTTATGTATTCGTTGAATTCTGCTTCATCCGAGAAGCCTGGTACTTTGTGTTGTAAAGCGGAATCTAATGCGTGATTCCAAAGTAAAACGTCTACTGTATTGGTCTCAGCATCTTTCACATTAGGAATATCGTCACTGTCCCCTTTATTGACGAGGGGTATATCGTGTATCTCATGGTCCTCCTTCTGTTCTACTTCTTCATCGGAAAATGTTTGATCAGGTACATAGCGAAGAAGGGGGACGTCCGAATCCCCATTTGACAAGAGTCTTAATACATGTTTTTCACTGCCGCGCTGCTTACTACTCACGCTTGCATTAGATTGCGCAATATTGTTATTTTCCGGAGTTTTTCTCGTACTGTCCAAAGAGAGACGTAAGATCGGCATCTGACTTTGATCTGTAGTCAAAGTTAAAACCTTTGGCTGTTGTATATTTTCTACAGACCAGATTTTATTGGTAGTGTTACTCGGTAAAGGATCTCGTAACTTCTTCAATGCTTCATCAAACTCATCCGCAGGCACGGTATGTCTAAGGTCGCTGTCGCTACCGGTCACAGATAACTTCTTTTTAACGTTCTTCTCTGACGTTTGCGCTCCCATTGACCATTCTGCGTCGGAATCAGGATCGATATGTACAAGCACCATAAGATCTGTTACAGACTTGGACTTTTGTTTGACTTTTTCAGTATATACACCCTGCTCGATTCGACCCTTCCAGCTTTCTTCCTCGGTTTCCGAGCCAGATTCTTGAAATATCATGGTAGTCTTCATTTTGGGGATATTCCTCACTTGTTCGTCAGGTCCAAGACGAAACGAAGACTGTAATGAGTCTGTCATTTGTGCGTCATCCACGATATGAGTCCAGTAATCGGAATCGATACTACCACGTAGATCTTGTAAGCTAGCACTGCGTACATGCTGTTTGCAAGTATTCGCGCGTAAACTCTCCCATCGTTGCTCAAAATCTATGTGTGCCGATTGTTCATTCAGGAGAATTAGCTTTACATCGTCCAAGGAAGGTCTGTCTTTCGCATTGACATTTAAACACAAGCGAATCATTTGAAATATATTTGGCGGACAATTAGTGAGATAATTTTGCAGCAGTTTCGTGCCGTTTGGCACAAATTGATTTTTCAGAGATAGAATTATCTGAATAACCTGTTCGTCGTTCATATCGTTGTAAGGTCTTTCTCCCCAACTAGTGATCTCCCAAAGGAGAATCGCGTAACTCCACATATTGGCTTGTAACGTGATCTCTTGCGTTTCGATGGTAGTGTCCGTACAGTTCAAACTTTCTGGCGCGGACCATCTGATGGGTAAGGCTCGATCTCCTACTATATAATAGTCCTCGGGATATTTCTCTACACCGGTACCGTAATCACCTAACTTGGCCGATAAGTCTGGAGCAATCAGACAGTTTCTCGCGGAGAGATCCGTATGCGCGAAGCCATGACTATGCATATGTTTTAAACCAGATGCAATATCTATCGCAATTCGTATTGGAATATTTTCCTTGGCAAGTGCTTCTCTTGACTTGCTATCGCGGTTTGAAAGCAAGAAACCTTTTAAATCGCCAGCTGGACACGATTCAAACAGTAAAAGGTACGGATCGGTTTCTAGGCAAAACCCAAGTAAAGCTAAGACATTTTGGTGACGTAGTTTTAAGTACGGCGTGGCCTCGCCAAGAAACCAAGCCTTTTCTCTGGTAGTAGCTTCTTCGGTGAGAATTCTTACTACTACACCGCCTGATTTCGACATGCCTTTAGACTGTTCCAAATCTGCTCGACCTTCAACAACTTTTCCAAACCATCCATGACCTATTTCCCTAAGATATTTGAGTTTCTCTCGGGGAACATAAAGCTCGTTGGAGTTAAACCATTCGCTACATGGTTCTTGTAGAATAGAGTAATCCGTATCTTGATCCTCGATACGCGGTGCTGACAAAGGTATTGCTTTATGTTTTGGAACACTTCTAGTTCCGGATACGATTGAATCCACTGGTAAGGGTTCAAACTGAACCCTTTCGGAAGCGGCTAACGTTCTGGAGGCATCTAATTCCAATCCTTCGACAGAGCGATCGAATGCATTTTCTTGTCCTGTACTGCTCCCATCCTTGAATTCCTATAACGATATAACAGTATCGTTTTATATGCTTTTGCATAATTATAGCATGCTATGATACAGACATAAAGATTTCTTGCTAACTACGCATGCTACTTATAAACATATTTAAAAAGGAGTTAAAAACTTAGGGTGTTTCTAATAATTTAGAATTATAAAAGATATAATCAAATCATCTCTTTAAGATTAAAAGAGGTTATCATTAAATTATAAAGATCTAGCCCTACAGTAATATATGCACTATTTATATGTACTAACAGTACTAAACTCTATCTATAAGAACTTAAAAATATAATCTAAATAAGAAACAAATTTTGTCTTATTTAGGAATACATATAAAATATTATTGATGTGTATATATATATATATATATATATATATATATACATATATACACACACATATATATATAATAATTTATAGATACAGAATCTTCATAGATAGAATCTGTACCACTTTTAAGATTAGTCAAACTTTGTTTACATTCTTTTTAAAATTAATTTTGTTTACATTCTCGTTTTAAATGGTAATTTATGTGGCAACAGATAAGGGGCCTGCAACATCAATGTTACCTGATCGTATTTTTTTTCTGCTTTGTCCTATAATTAAAAAATGCAGAGATTGGTGTTAGAGTTCGAAAACAATGTAGAGTTCGAAAACGTTTCACTTTTTCTATGTTTCTTAGGTATGAAAACTTAAGTATAAAAATTTTCAAATTACCTGAAATCCTTTAGGTCTTCTATGTCTTTGGCAACAAAGACATCCAGCTAAAGTTAATGCTGTGGCGGTGACGCTCGACAGAGCAATCGCATAACGCATCCAATAATGTTCCCATTGCCAGGAAGCACGTCCTTGAGATGAATTATCTACGATAAGAACAAAGTTATTCAATGCTAACTCTAATATTTAGTATCGTTACTACAAAGCTGTATTTGTATTATTCTTTGTCGCTATACTGGACTATATTAAAACTTTCTATCTATACTTTTATCAAAGTTTAAATTTATGTTTCACTATTTCTTTTTTTAGTATAACAAGTTATATTAGTTTAGTCACAAAGAACAGATTTATATATGGAGGCTTTTCATTTAGTGGTACAAATATTTTTTCTTTCTTGGCATTCCATGAGTAACACAACAGTATCAACTTGTGTCAACTTGTCACAAATGGAAAGCATCCTATATTTTTGCTTGTCAATGCCACCAGCAGTTTATTTCTTTAACTTTGAAAAAATGAAAAAGGAGAAAAGCAACATTTAAACTTTCCTGTCTGTAGAACAGGGTACACATATGCACATATGTGATAGAGTTTAAGGAACAGCAGGTCAATTGACATTCGTGACAACGGCGTGTACTCGCGAACGACGTACCAGCGACAAGCGGTGACGGTACAGGATAGGCTGCGAGCATCGGTAGACCCACCCAAAACAGCCAGCACATCCGACGTACGTTCTGCATCGTATACCGAGATACAGTTTCTTATCATCCACGTTATGATTCGGCAACAAGCTGGCTTAGGTCATTCTCGTGTTCGCGTTGGCGGTGGCGGCGACAAGCCGCGACCGTAGAGACGGCAATTCGATAGTCGTCACAGACGTTACACAGGTCGACAACGCGCTCATAGTCTTCACCCCGTGTGCACCTTGCGCACCTTGCGCCTTCGTAGCGACAGTGCTGGCGAAAGGTAGCGAAACGTACGGCAAGGCCTATCCGAGCCGTGCATGACACGGGTACTCCCGTAGCGGCGTCGCGTCGCGTCGCGTCGCGTGACGTTGCGTCGTCGACGAGCTTTGATACTGGAACTACTGAAACTACTGGAAGAAGATCACTTTGCGCATCGTGTGAAAAGACATGCCTTTCTTCGGTTCCTTCTCCACGCCAGGCACTTCGCGCATCGTTCCCGTCTTTCCGAGCGGAAAAGTGCTCGCCTAGAGGGAGAAAGTGCCGACAGATATCTCTGTCTTCACGTGTCGATCGCACATTTACATGTCAATTTATGTACACGTCTGGAGGGCTTCTTCCTGCGATTTGTGTATGTTAAAAATTCATTTGACATTATTCTGCATTATTCCATGGAGTAGGAAACAATTGGGTGTAAAACATCTATCCAGGAGAGGGGATGTATGTATAGATGATTACGTGAAAAGGACACGAGAGTGTGATTAGCGATACGCCATGTTGTTGACACAGTTTCTGATGTTGAATGAAGAAAAAACATTGGTCATTGATGGTCAACAATATGACGCATTGTGTTTAAATTAGCGCATTCGGGTTTCTTGATGTCATGCGAAGTCTTGACGTCATTTCATATGAATGTTTTGTTGATTTGTTGTAATCCCACATTGTTAAAAATTAAATATTATTGATTAATTGAGAAAAACGCAAATTTAGTGCTTCATCATATAAATTAGTATTTTATTTTAGTCTAAAAATATGCTTCATGTAAAAATTGGTTAGTAAATGCTAGACGGATAATAATTGTTAAATTTGAGGAATGGAATGGATGCTGTGAATGGTTATTAAAAATTGCCATTTTTTAATTAAACTTTGAAACTTCAAATCAAGGGTTTTAAAATTTGCGTCAAAAAATTAATTCTATGTCATGCCGTTTGTGGCGTTGAGATCGAAGACGAGCCATATTCCTTCTATGTATAATACAGTTGCTGACTTTCTTCCCGTCATCTTGAAAAATCTCACACCAATTCGATAGTCGACACTCGACAGTCATGCTTCTTCCGGTTCTTCTCGCTATGTCCTGTGATTGATTCTACGCTATCACATCAAAGGATGCCGTCTACCGTGATCGGACGTGTTATTGCGTCATCATTTTTGGAAAGTGTGACCGGCTTCAAACGCGCAATTGAGGTTATGTTATTCTTTTAGACTTTCTATTCTTCATATTGTTTTTTGTTGCTCACCGCATTTTCGATCCTGATCGTATTGACTCTGTGTTAGAATCGAGGCCATTCTCACGCGAAGAAGCCTATGGTTGATTCTGCGCTACACACACGTGATAAGTATTATACATATAGCTTGATCTTTATTATCGAATTTTTTCTTAGTAATCCGCCGTGTCAGAATATGTATTTTACAATCATGACATATTCTAAATTATTAAATGTCTTCGCAATATAATATTATTTACAAATAACCATCTTTTATGATCTTTGCGTGCATACAATTTATCGTCTATACAAGGATACATATTCTGACATAAATGTGGTTTAGCTTTTTGAAATTCTTTCTTTTAATATATTACAATTTACATTATTTGCTTTTGATTGAAAAAAAATTTATTTTATTACATAAATGTTGAAAATGATGTGTAATCATCGAGATCTATGAATACCATGATTTGCATAATACTTATCCAACTGATTATTATTTAAGTCAACCTGAAAAAATAATTTTAATAGAAAATAACAAACTTTACTAATACAATTATTTTATTGTTTAGGTTGCTCGTAATTCACAAGTATAAAGCAGTATCTTGTGTGAGAGAAATGAAGGTATTCATATTTTTCCATATTATCTTAAATTTTAAATTATATTTTAAATTAAATGATGCTATTTACTATCACCAAGATCTATGAATGCTAATTAATTATGTGATTAGCCATGATATTCTAATTTGCTACTTCTGATATCATAAAGTTTAGCAAAATATATAAGATAGATAATATTGTTCAATAACTAATACAGAATTTATTTTGTTCAAGATTTGCTAAGTCTCTGAAATTTATAATGGCAACAACTCCAGGTAATTTTTATTTACTAGATAAATTTAATTTCTTCAATTATATATTTTATATATATTTGAAAAAAATATATATAAAAATGATAATTATCTACCAAGATCTATGAATGCTAATTAATTTCTAGTATTTATTAACCAATTATTTATATTAATCTGAAATTTATGTAAAAATATAGTATAACATATTAATATTAGAGAACAAAATTATTTCATGAAATATTATCTTTTTATTGTATTTTCTGAGAAGAAAATATTTAATTTCAAATCTTTAATCTTCTAATATCCTTCAAAATTTTTCAACGCTTTTATATCATTTATGAAATATCAATTGCAAAATTAAATTAAAAATGTTAATAAAATACTAAAGACAAAATGTATAAAATTAATATTTAAGATTTTATTTTCAAAAATTTGGAAAAATTTTAATAAAAAAGTGATAAATCTCTAAAATAACAGATTGCTTGTTTATCAGATAAATATGAAACCGGAATTTACCAATAGATGGCCATAGCTGTCAATGTAGTTGCCGTCAGACCGCGTCATTGACGCCATTTCCTTGTTGACATCTGACAAAGATTTTCAACTCACAACAATACAAATTTCATACAACAGCATAGTTTGTAATAGCGTTGAACATGTCGAATTTTGTGCCTAGAAACTACGATTTGCGGACAGCATTGATTTTCTGTTATCATTTGAAGAAAACTGCTGCAGAATCGCATCGAATGCTTGTCGAAGCTTACGGTGAGTATGCTCTTGGTAAAACACAGTGTTTTGAGTGGTTTAAAAAATTCAAAAGTGGCGATTTTGACGCGAGAAACGAAGAACGTGGAAAACCACCGAAAAAGTTTGAAGACAGCGAATTGCAAGCATTGTTGGATGAGGATGACGCTCAAACTCAACAACAACTCGCGGATCAATTGAATGTGACACGAGAAGCCGTCTCTATACGTTTGAAATCCATGGGAAAGATCCAGAAGATGGGAAAATGGGTTCCACATGAACTGAATGAAAGACAGCAGGAAAACCGAAAAACCATTTGCGAAATGCTGCTCGCCAGGTACAAAAGAAAGTCATTTCTCCATCGAATTGTGACTGGCGATAAAAAGTGGATATATTTTGAGAATCCTAAGCGTAAAAGATCATGGGTAACTCCAGGCGAACCATCGACATCGACTGCAAGGCCAAATCGCTATGGACGGAAGACAATGCTCTGTGTTTGGTGGGATCAGAAAGGTGTGATCTATTATGAGCTGCTAAAACCTAGCGAAATCGTTAATACTGAACTCTACCAACAACAAATGATCAATTTGAATCAAGCTTTGCGTGAAAAACGACCGGAATATCAAAAAAGGCAACACAAAGTGATTTTGCTTCATAATAATGCACCATCATACACAGCAAAACTGGTCAAGGAAACGATTGAGGCGTTTGATTGGGAAATACTTTCGCATGCGGCGTACTCATCAGACTTGGCTCCGTCCGATTATTACTTATTTGCATCGATGGAACACGCACTTGCTCAGCAGCGCTTCACTTCTTACGAAGATGTACGAAAATGGCTAGATGACTGGTTTGGCTCAAAAGAGCAACAATTTTTTTGGCGTGGCATCCACAAATTATCAGACAGGTGGGAAAAATGTATAGCTAGCGATGGGCAATACTTCGAATAAAATATTTTTTATCATTTTCATGCAATAAGCGTGTATTTTCTATAAAAAAATTCCGGTTTCATATTTACATACTTGGTAAGGGAGGCAGATGAGAAATAAAAAAAATCAAAACTCCATATTCCTTTTACTTATTATGAGATCAATATATTCCAATAATTATTTTTATTTGAATGTATAGGCTTAATATAGTTCTGTTACTTTATATTTTTCCATATCACCTTAAATTTTAAATTATAATTTAAATTAAATGATGCTATTTACTATCACCAAGATCTATGAAAAATCTTATGCTAATTAGTGCTGTAATTAGCCATGATATTTCAATTTGCTACTTCTGATAGCATAAAGTTTAGCAAAATACATATATAAGATAGATAATATTGCTCAATATTGCGATGGGCTCTGCTCCAAAAATGGCAAAATATTATTTAAAATAATGGAGCATATTTGATTTAAATAAATTGATTTTAATACTTTAAGGAAAACACTTGAATTTTACTAAAAAACCGCCACGAATTTTTTCACACAGAAATTAAATTTATTATATAAATTTAATTTCTTTAATTATATATTTTATAATATGTATTTGAAAATGATAATTATCTACCAAAATATATGAATGCTAATTAATTTCTCTAGTATTTACTAACTGATTATATTAATCTGAAATTATGTAAAAATATAGTAACATATTAATACTAAAGAACAAAATTATTTCATGAGTTATTATATATTTCTGAGAAGAAAATATTTAGTTTCAAATCTTTAATCTTCTAAAGTATCTGTATTCAATAATTTTTCAACGTTTTTATATCATCTATGAAATAATATCGATTACAAAATTAAATTACAAATGTTAATAAAATACTAAAGATAAAATATATGAAATTAGTACCTAAGATATTTTCATGGAAAAATTTTAATAAAATGATGAATATCTAAAGTATCAGATTGCCGGGGGCGGATGAGAAATAAGAAAAATCAGCTATTCTTTTTACTTATTATGAAATCAATATATTTCAATAATTTTTATTGAATGTATAGTTTTAGTGCAGTTCTTTTATTTATGCATGAGATTCTCGTATCGAAATAAAATCGAAAATAGAACTTGTAATAATAATTGTTATATTATAAATGAGCCATTTTTTTTTAAGACGCATTTAAAGCTCATGTATGTTCAATCTTTTTTTCCTTTAAACACTCAGAATTGTTTTATAAGAAATCATTTGTATTAAGACAAAAAATTCAGCTTTATTTAATAAAATTATTCGATTACAAAATTGCACAAAATTTCTTGTTTCGTCTTTCGTTATTTCTAACCCGTAAAATTGATGAGCGTTTATGATATCGAAGAAAATGCATTAGTGTGGAAAAGGTGTGCTAATATGTGTTTACACGAGTAATAACAGGACGCTTTCCTCGACTGATTATCCTGCGGCGACAGGATAACCAAAAGGAGTCGCGTTCGCTACGTGCTAGCTATTTCCGCATCAACCCTTTTGCCCGCTTTCTCCTCGAAAGGAGAAATCGTAACGCTTTAGGATTGCGGTTCGCCTCGTTTGCGAAGCTGTACATTGCTAACTGCACCGCTAACGAGACTCTGGCAGGAATTGCAATAGCCACGCGTCGCACTATGACGTCTTCTCGCCGTTCGACTGAATAAAGCCTGCACTCTCGACTACGATGTACGGCTTATTAATTTAACTTGTCGCGTTGCGAAATGCCTTGGCGAGGTCGCAAGCTGCACCGATCGATCGTTCGTAAACGTCTATTAGCATGTAAACGCTATTCGTGAATAGTAAATGCTGACTGCACTCAGAAATGTATAAATCTCCAATAGAAATATCATCATTATTCATTTATCGTTGGAAGTATTGATAATGTCGTATCCATAATTAATAATCGAAGATATTCCTTTGTTATAACAAATTAATAAGAATTTAACGTTAAAAATTAAAAATAATGTAAAAGTAATTAATGAATTTTATTTTAAAAAGATAGCATGATGTAATCTTTAAAAATTCTTTCGTTATAAACCGAGAAAGAGAAACGTGACGAAAATACAGGGAAATAAAAGCTTTCCAATCAAAGTAAGACGCAATATGGAATCCTTTGGCAAGTGCAACAGGGATTTAAGTACGCGGTGCACGGAACAAATGGGCCTCTTCGGGATTCTCATCCGGCCTTTACCTGATGGAAATATGCGAAAGAGGAAAGGAAAGCTCGAGGCGATATCCTTTGCGGCTTCTTCACCTTCTTTAGAATCCCAAGATTCGACGAGATATATAGGAATAAAACATAAGAACTAAGAAGTTAGGATATAACGTTAGCGATACACGATAAAATTATATTGAGTGCATCAGAAAATAGCAGTCAATTTTATGCTGTAAGTTCGGTAAGAAAAAAATTTATAAATTATTATAAATTGTTGTTTATGTACATATACATCATAAGATATGTATTTATTATATAAGATAAAATATAAATAAAATATAATAAAAAGTATGATACTTATAATATAAAATTGTAAGAATCAGTTTAAATACTTTTATGATAAATTTTGCTTTATTAACATAAACATGCTTCTCCTTATTGTAATTTATGAATCGGCCCATTTATTTTTATGTTTTATATTGTGTCTCGCGGAAAAAGGGTCATAAAGTTTCCCAGGGAATTATGAGAGGTGATATATACCATTAAGGAATTCTACGGAGGATGGAAAATGCTATTCTCCGAGTATTACTCGTTCCGAATTACAGCGATTTCCGGCAACTGTGCGAGGCTGCTCAGCATCCGCGGTGGTGGACCAGAATTTCGTGGAAATTATGACAATTAGCGCAATTAAAATTGGTTCACAACTAATTTGGATTTGCGTACCTACTGTATAGCGGTCGCGTAAACACGCGATACAAGGTATCATTTGTAAACAATATGTAAATTAATACATCTTTTATTAGAATATTGTATGTGCGCGCTTTTATAAAGGCAGACACATTGAAATACAAATCGTGAAGCATTATGAAAATATTTTACAAACAGAGAAATAGAAATCGTATATTAAAGCTTCGTATTCAAAACAAATGAATGGTATTATGCTCGACATAATTTACATGAAAAACATTAAACCATTTGAATTTTTTTCATTATTTCCATTATTTTCATAAACTTATGTCTTGATGTTATGATCACCAAAAATGTATGTAAACTATATCTATTATCTTTCAATAATCTTCCTTCTTTATAATTCTAAATTCTTTCAGATCTCATATAAAGAATTGAGAATTATATAAGAATAAGGGGATTATTGATCTCTTTTGGGGTTAATGCAAAGACTAATAATGTCCGAATGCCTATGAACTGAAGATTTCACAAAAATGATCATCTCCGGAGGGAAAAGAAAAAGGATCAGACAAGGAGAAGAAACCAGCAGAACTGGAGAAGGACCGTCGTTCTTCTTGTTGGCGAAAAAAGGAGGGGTCGACTCATGAATAATGCGGGGGGTGAAAGCCGACTGAAACAATTGCCGGGCGTCGCCCTACTCCAGAAATTACATCGTCAGATTTTCCGCGAAATTAAAACATTATACCGGGTGCCCGAGTTATCACGCGCCTCCTATGTTAGTCGCAGATTTTTCAGCGAATTTCTTCACGGTCTTGCTATTTTTAACATTAAGTGCCTCTTTAAGTGCAAAGTGAAAACATGATTTTAAGACATTCGTGTAACATTAGATAAGAAATATTATTTCATTATTTCTAAAGGTTAATTCTTTTATTTTTAATTATCGATTTAAAGATATGTACATATCTTGATGTTAAAGTTCCTGAGTAGTCACTTCAGCCTTATTGAATTGTAACCGGCGGTGACGTCATAAGCGAGAAATGACACGTTGATTTTTCTTGCATACCATTTGTAAATAAAGAGAATTTGGATGAAATGAAATGATAAGATCGTTTTAAAATATTGGATGGATCCATATATTCGTTCGGTTTATGAAGGTAAAATGAAACAAGTTTTTTTCATACAAAGAATGAATTTTAATCAATGATATGATTCTCCGTTTTTGCACTACTAACAAAAACCGAACGAATATATGGAGCCACCCAATATTACAAAAATGGACGAAGATTCTCCTTATCTCCTCTGATGTAAGTAAAGAGTTGAAAAGGCTCGTGAAGTGAAAATAAGCTATGCATACGCATTGAATAAAAACTAGTGAACTTTACATGCTTTTTACAACTATTTACTGATTCAAGGGAGAGGATAATTTCGTCCATTTTTATAAGTGTTTTAAAGCGATCTCATCATTTAATTCAAATTCTCTTTATTTACAAATGGCATACAAGAAAAATCAACGTGTCACTTACGACACTTTTCTCGCTTATGACATCACGATCAATATGGCTGGACTGAGTATATATACACTCGGGAGCGCTTTAACATACTTTTTAAGATATGTTTTTATCTCTTATGTCTCTCATTCTACTTATCTAGTGTGCCTTCCAACAAGCGACATAGATAACACGATGTGACACATTAGATCATTACATCCTTGTCGTTTGCCAATATTAAATAAAGATAAGATGATCACTGTGTTGACTGTGTCTCTTGTTGGAAGACACACCCAATTTCACGTTTTGAAAATTTCAAAATTTCCTCTTTTTTTTCTCTTCTTAATAAGAATATCTAAGACACAGTGTATATTTCATTCTCTTCTACAGTCGTTCGTCTTCTCGTCTTTTCTCGTGGCCTTTTTCTACTTACGCGATACGTCAGCTCGTCCCGGAGAAAAAAATCGCCGATTATGCGATCTGACTGACGACGATACGCCAGCAAGGACACTTTTCCTCAGGATTTAGTAGCTCCTTCTTCCAAGAACGAAATTGCGAGGCTGGCTCGCGTCAGGCGCTTCAAGCAATTTCTAGGATAATGTTGGCCCGGTTATTAAACGTCCTTATAGTCGTCGTTTTCGGAGAACGCCTTTTCAGGAATTGAAAGAGTCTCGTTGGACTAAAGAGATAAGAATTTAAACGTGAAAGTCATAATTACTAGAGTCGTTAAAAAGAAGGTATAAAAAATACGGAGACGATTTTTTAATTCATATAATTAAATATAATTGAATATAATTTTTTTTTCTTTCAGAAATTTTCGTATTTTTTGGATCCTGCAGTGTTCTATCTTTATCTGTTTTATCTATTTTTTTTTTGTTAAAACTTTCTACATAGTTTTTTTTGAAGAAGAAAAGCGTTATTTAGAATCCTTTCTCTATGGTTCCGTTTGCAGCTCTCGAGTAAATCCTCGTTTCAGACTGCGCGACCCTTGCCCGCTGCCTCAATGGTGTTGATTGCTTATCTGAATATGCATAATCGCAACGATAATGACAACGCTCGGGTCGAACACTCGGCCATACGCTGTGCATACGTAACGAGAATGCAATTCCCTTATGTGTCTGTATGTGGACCAACACCAACAATAAAGCGATCATCGCCTCTTATATGGAAATTTGACTTATGATCCTTCTGATAATAAATCAAATATTTGTTGAATTTTGTTATCTTTTATTTCAATATTAGATTAATCGTAAAAACGTTTTTTGCCTATATATGTATATTGCGCTTAATCTAACATTGAAATAAAAGATATAAAAATTTTATATCGATATATAAATAAATGAAAATTTGTGAAACTCGAATCTTTAATTTCGAAAATCAAAAACTAACTTTATATATGACATAATATCATGGCTTATTTCGAGCTATAATTAAATTAACTTAAAATTAATATAATTGAACAGACATTTCGGTTTACGAAGCCTTCTTTAATATCGCAATGCAGAAATATAATCTCACATTAACGAATAACGAATAACGGATACAAAATTTAAAAACCTTCAATGGTGAAATGTCAAAATATAAAAAAATAAAAGAATATGAAAAAATAAAAAAAAAAGAACAATTCAAACGTCAATAAATATTCCGCCAGATGACAAAAAGCTAGGAACATTTGGATATTTCAGTCAATAGTAGATCAATTATGTTCATCAATAAAAATAGATTTGCCAAATTTCTTGGTTGAGATCGAGAATCCAGTTTGTCACAGACTTGTATCAAACGATTTAAGAATTCTTTCATTACGAGTATTTTATGATATTCTGTAGAATCAAATAGATTTACGATATATTATTAATGTGAAATATATTATTATTTTTATCACGTTGATTTTTGTCCTTGAACTTTAATAAATTTATTAAACTTGTTTAAGTACCTATAGCCAATCATGTTTTTGGATTTATTAATAGACTTTGTAATTTTATTAGAATCGTTTATTAAAAATTGCACAAGTGATACAGTACAAGTCTGTGACAAACTGAATTCTCGATCTCAACCGAGGAATTTGGCAAATCTATTTTTATTGATGTACATAATTGATCTACTATTGACTGAAGTATTCAAATGTTGTATCCTAGCTTTTTGTCTGACGGGATACTTATTGACGTTTGAATTTTTCTTTTTTTTATATTTTTTCATATTCTTTTATTTTTTTATATTTTGACACTTCATCATTGAAGGTTTTTAAATTTTGTATCCGTTATTCGTTATTCGTTGTAAAATTATATTTGAAATTATATTTCTGCGTTGCGACTGAAGAAGGCTTTGTAAGCCGAAACGTCTGTTCAATTATATTAATTTTAAGTTAATTTAATTATAATTTAATTATAGCTCGAAATAAGCCATGATATTGTGTTAATTTTTTTAAGAGAATATACGAGCATTTTTACTCCATTTTTATATATATGATTTTTTATATATGTAATTTTATATATATATAATTTTTATATATATATAATTTTTTCGAAATTAAAAATTCAAATTTCGTAAATTTTCGTTTATTTATATCCTTCATTTGTCACTTCTTTCTTTTGCAATTTTTATAATTAAAAAATTCCTATTTTTTTCTCTGAAGGTTGTTTTTCATCCAACTCGCACATCATGTTTAATGTATTATGCAATGTGTTTATATGGCTTGTTATAAAAATGCGATTTATTGGTGGATTTTATAATTAATTAATGACGTAATGTGTGACTAACATACAAATTTTTGTCGATTCATTCGATGTTAATATCACATTAGAACTCATATTTATATGTGTGAAATAAAAGAACCTGCTTAAGACGTGAGCGGTATAGAAATGTCACAAACGCGCGCGTGTGGTCTTGTTTTTCTTCTTATTTTTTACGTCAAACTTCATAATAAATTTTGCGAAGAAAACAAAAATAAGAAGAGAGATGTTTTGCATGCCCCCTCTTCTTTATCTTTTATTTTTTATTAGGAAATTGCAATTGTTATTATCAATCATTAATATAATAGCACGAAAGTTATTAAGGATGTTTAACATCGAAGCAATGACATACGTAGAAGACTTCCATTGTTAATTTAATTCTAACACTGACGTTCTGTACTGATGATGGTCAAATGGTCTTGATAGAAACGTCAATCACAAAGGAGCATATAGCCACAGCTAAAGATGTTTTTTTTAGAGATAAAGTAATATATTTTGAATTAAACAAATATTATATGTTAACGTATTAATTCGAAATATATTACTTCATCTCTAAATAAATATCTTTAGCTGTAGTTATATGCT
Source organism: Acromyrmex echinatior (assembly GCF_000204515.1). The sequence continues at coordinate 226,834 of NW_011627357.1, read as the reverse complement.
CCTTTATTCTATGTTTATTAAGGATGTATTAAACGTACAATCTCTCTGCAAAGAAAATTAAATTTAGAAGTATGTTTAATATTTACACTTCAAATTATATACATATGAAAGTTGTGTGAATAAGATTATATTTTTGTTTAATAACATAGTTTTGTAATTTATTTATTTTATTTATTATTTTTATTGTTAAAAATTAAAATTTTAAAAGAGAGAACTTATATTTTTTTTTTATAAGTATTTTAAATATTCAAAATAATTTATGCAAAATTTCATTGCGATTCACTGATTAATTACAAAGATATAGAACAAATAAATATTTTGTTTATTTATTGGACTAGTTCATGCACCGCAATGTAACTCTACATAAATAATCTTGAATACAATGTATTTAAAAAATTGAGATTTTTATCATTTATTTTATAATACATTTCCATATATTTTTATTGGAGCACAGATTAAAAAAATACTATTTATTAAAGTAACTTATATCCAGATAATAAATCGTCATCAAATTTGTCGTATTATTTTTGAACGTGATTTAGAATAATCTGTAATTTTTTTTCATAATTTTATCATTTTGAAAAAATATATAAAACATTCTTAATTATGTCGTTATCTCGAAAAGTCAATTTTAAAATGGAATAAACTAGGAAGTGACAGAAATTTAGGTTAGTTATATGTTTCTTTTTTTGTTCTCTCTCTTTCTACGTGTGGTAAGCCAATTTACACAAGACATTCAGCGTGCCAAACATTAGGTGTGGCTGGATAGCCTTTGTCTCCGCGAGATAGCATGCATCATGTATGCGTGGACGCGCGTCCGTCTAGTGGTAAAGTCTCTTCGGAATATACGGGAGCAGATTTTCTATCCACGTGTAAATTTATATCGGACAAAAGAGGAATAGGAAACTGAAAGAGAAAAGACGAATAAAAGAACACACGTACGATGTCGTAGATGCGCGATCTAATTTTTTTTTTTTAAGTAACATAGTTATATGACGAAGATATGTGAGAGATTTTTACACATCTTGGATTTCATAATTGTATATTTGGAGAAATGCAATTAAGGCTTCAATTCAAAGTGTTTCGTTGACGTATGTCAATAACTTATACTCGAAACTGTGAATAATAATAGTAACTCTACTCAAACTCCGTTTACCTAAATATTAATAATTTCTAGAGCTATTCAAGAGCTATTGAAATCTTTATCATTAAAGGGGCGACATTTCTTCTTTGACATTTATATATAATGTTGAGAGGATAAGAAGAGAGAAGGCGAACAACGCCGGAAATTCTCTGGATGTCGTTCTCGAGGAAAAAGTTTGCACATCCCAGTGTGGTTTTTTGCGGTGTCTGGACATAATAAAATAACGCGCACAGGGGCGTATAACGAATTGAATTTCTGCAGGAATGACCCGAGGCGCGCGTCGCGGAAGGGTGTATTCGGACAGAAATACATATATATATGTGTATATGTATATATATATATATATGTATATACAGACACATCCCTGTTCGCGAAGTTATAATAAATTCAAAGCGAACGAGGACACAGTGGCGGGCGGGAGTGGCTCTCGGGTTACGTCTGGATTTCGCATGGAATATTCCACACGCGAATTCAAAACCCTCGGTTTGTGTTAAAAGTGTCTAAAAGCTGGCCACTAAAGTACGGAGGCCTCGTTAGATGATTTCAAGTCATTCAAGAATATATAAAACGCGGAACTTTTCTCAAGTTTGCCAAAAGACTCCTCCCGCAGGCATATTTATCGCAATGTCATATCCATTCTGTTCCAATTGCATTGTCTGTTATTCTTTAATTTGCTTGTAATATGTGTTTATCTTATAACATTGACATTCTTTCGTCATATCATCTTATTTAGGTACTATTAATAATATTGACACCATCACCTTTTAATTTTAAAAGAGGAAGTTTCGATGAATATCGAGTTATATATAACTTTATAATTTTTATTGTTTAACTCATACCAATTTTACTTTGATTATGATAAAAATTTGTTTTACTAATTAATAAACTATATAGTCCAGTTTCGTATCTTAACTTTTGTTGTATTGACTAATTTATTTTTAATAAATTAATGCTTGTCCATTATTTCTTTTTTTAATTTAATTTTTGTTTATCCGTATATGTATATTTAGAAATATCTTCTCTGTGTTGTAATGTCGTTTTTATTAATTTTGATGAGAAAATCGATATTTTAATGGTAAATTATGCTAAAAGCGTGATACTTCGAGAAAAGACGGTGTAAATATTCTTTTCTTTGAATAAGAGGTTTATTTTTACACGTTCATTGCTTCACACACGTAATAACTAATGGACCACTTTTATTTATTTTATCTAACGGCGCGACATTATGTGCTTTCGCTGAGAAATTATAGTATTAATGTGGCCTTAAATCAGCCAATATCGACGTGCGCATATGAAGAAAATGTTTTGCGTAGATCCTTTTTGATATGATAATATCAAAAAAGGGTAAAGTCCACGTTCGTAGGAAACATTAACATAAGTTTTGATACGCGAGGTGAAAAAGTGGAAGCATCCGTCATCTTGATCTCGTCTGATGAATAACAAAATGGCAAAAAAAAGCTCAGACAATTTATCTGGCTTTGTGACTGAATTTGTATTATGAAAATGGCACAATGCCGATATTAATCTTTCACATTACTTCTAAATTAACGAGTTTGCTTATTATCCAAATGAAAGCATTTTATCGATTATTCAGTATATTTTTTCACTTATCGATCAAATTTTTTTTGAAATCTGTATTTTTTCATTTATGCGATTAATAAAATAAACAATTTAACTTGTGTTTTTAACTTGTGAAAGAATGAAAAAAATTCGGTGAATTGCATGTCATGAAATCTTTTTGTAAATTTCGAGTGACATTATTTACATACAAATAATTTTTTTCTTCTGAAAAATATTTCGTAAAATATGCGTATTGTATAATATATATTTTAAATATAAATCTTTATACGCATATATATATATATATATATATATATATATTTATAAATAAAAATGTAAATTTGCAATAAATTATAAATTGGCTTGATATATTAGCGTTCTAATTAATATTATTAGGTGTTGGAATTAATTCGTAGCGTTTTACAAGTGATGGGAAGTACTTTCATTAATGTATTTTTTAATGCTCATGTGAAATAAATAACATTCTTTCATTAAAAAACGCTACGAATTAATTCCAACACCTAATATATCGAAATAATATTAGTATTACCGCAAGACATCGGTATATTTAGAGTTCAGGTTTTATTTATTACTTATTGTATATTATATTCAGCGCACGAATTACAGCGTAGATTCCTTTTAGCCTTGAATTTACTGTATTTATTACTTAATATTGAGAGGTACCGAAAATAATAGTTTTGATGTTATTTTCAATCCCTATTAATAACTTTCCACTAATAATTAACTTTTACACTAATAGTTATATTCCATCTTCGCATGTGCGAACATTGATTTCCACATTTGTTCCGCGGATGTTCCGGGATGTATTAATTTGAATAACGCTATCGGATGAATTAATAATAAACAATTAGGTTAATTAGATCTCCAGATTGCCAGAAATGCGGATTGTTAATATAATAATTTGTTTGTTATAATTAATAATTATATCGTAATTTGTTGGATAGGTAAAAATTAAATTGAGATACTCGCGCACTTTCACGTTTACAGTTTTTTCACTCATGTCTGTAGAAAGCTGTCTCCGTTTTAAAAACAAAAAATAATAGTTAAAAAAAAATGATTAAAGCTTCCAGTATTTTGACAGTTGCGCGCTTTGTAATTGTCCGTGCTCCGTTGATGGTATTGCAATTTTATAAGATATTTTTCGCCCTTGGATGATAGTCATCTCTACGATTATTCTTTATAAATTCGCGATTTAGTATATGAACGAAGCATTGCTAGTCATTCTCGATGCTGCAATTTATTAATGATGTTAATTCTAGGCATGAGAACAAAGGAAATATCTCGCTGGCGGCTATCGATATTGCGTTTGTAAAATATGGATTACGCGGGAGATGTCCGTAACAGGTGCACACGGCTGGCCTCTCTCGATTTAATAATACAATATTCCATATCCTATTGTATGCACGATCGGATAAATTTATTACGAGTCATAAAATCCTAAGCGACAAACAGGGCACGCGCATACCTAAAAGTTGTATAAATTATATAATACAACATACAAAAGTTGCAAATTGTTTTTAATTGTCATGACCTTCCTTTGTTGCTCAGCCACTTTTGCAATAGCAAGTAGAATAATATAAAATTGTACAATTTTTCATTATAGAAATTTTTATTAAACCGTAAAAATGCGACGCAATATATGGGTTCTAAATAATTTGCAATATTTTGATTTAATAAAGACACATTTCAAAATTAAATTAATAAATAAAACTATATTTTAATTAAATTATTATTACTACCGTCATTATATAATCGTTTTTGTTAGCTCGTTGTATAACTCTTACATGGGTAGACTTTCGGTGAAATATTCCGCAATCTCACGTTACATTCTACCGCTGCTTGATTGTTTTTGGTCGGCAACATGCACCTTCGAGAGAACGCATCATCGCTCCGGGTGCGATGCGGTGCAGTCTGTCACGCAATCCTTATGCAGCTTGCGCAACGCTCGCGCTAATCCGCATGGGATTCGTGATTTTTCTCGCGCTGTTTTCGCGCGGCTATCGAAACGGAAGCAATAATTTGCTCGTGGCTAGCGACGGAGTTAACGAGGTACGAGCATACCGCCCGTTAACTTAACGCCAGCCAAATATTATTTTTGCAATTTTCGCTGAATCCCGCTAACGAGCGCGCGTTCGTGCAAAAACGCTGACGTTCTGTTTCTCTCTCTCTCTCTCTCTCTCTCTCTCTCTCTCCCCTCTCTCTGTTTGTCTCTAATATCGCACGCGAAATTCTCTCAATGATTGCGACAAACGTGTTAATCCATCGTTTTGCGATTTTTTTAGACTGCGACTATCCCAGGGATTGAGAAGCTCGAGGGGGAATTCCCCGAGAACGGGGGATTACCCGTCGCAAGTGGGGAATCACTTTTATAAACTTTCATAATACACAAAAATAGATGGGATTAAAGTCCAGCATCTCAGGAAGTTTTAGGATGAGCTTTAAATCAGAGAGAGATCCCTGTATGCTAGCGATATTTACACGTGGAGTGATTTACGAAGACGCGAGGTGAATATGCAAAATTTGTACACCTATGACGCACATATCTTTTCCTCCTCATGGAACTGCGTAAAGAAGTTTAAGGAGGGAGAAGAGAGGCCTCGTAAGGCTGTTTGATGAATTCGGGATCCAGTTAAATGGGAGCCGGCTATAAAATAACTGACCAGCACTGCCGCCGACATCAGTAGTATAACTCCACTCAAACATGAAGGTAAGCATAACTCTCTCTCTCTCCTCTGGTTACTTTTCATTGCCTTTCATGTCCCTCCCACTGTCTTATTTAACATACTTTCGTATTATCATTGGGAGAATTGAGGAATTGAGGAATTCTTTGCTTATCCATCGTTTTTTCTTTTATGACAAGAATCTCTCTTTTTTTTATTTTTTCATATATATTTTTTGTATGCTCGTTGATTATATCCTGTTTTTGTTTTTCATATTCCCGGAAACTAACTGTGCTGTTAATTTGTGAATATAATTTTATTACATTAATTTTTATAAAAATGACGGACGACGATGATATGTAACGTGCATCGAGTAGCCTTGAGGAAATTATCTACGCAATATACGCAATATGCGTTACTCGTTCTTCTTCTACTACTATCGTAAAATTTCTTTTTCTCTTTTTTTTTTAATAAGTATGAAAATAATATACTATGAATTAAAAATAAAAATTTGAAATAATTTTAATCTAGTAATATTTATCCTTTTTGGCGTCATCCATCTCTCTTGTGTGTGATTAGAGATACTTAAAATTTTAAATAATGTATATCCTCGTTCTTATAATAATTCTTGGTTTTTAACTTTTTAAATATTCTACTTTCTCTCTTTTTTACCACGTGGGAATCGCATAGACGTTAATTGCCGCTTTTTATTCAGCAAAAATCCAATCCTGAGAGACCGAAAGTGAATAATGCAGTGCAAGTTCTTCGGTGCATCGAGGCTGTTTCACGTCGTTAACGACCTCGGGGACCGTTTAAGAGTCTCCTAAGGTGATTCAATGTCTGTCTCCTTGTACATCCTCACAAAAATTCACCGTTAATCCACTGCTAAACGCGTGCGAATCTTTTTGCGACTGTGCCGGCGGCATGCGCTTTTAAGTCGCGGGTGACTCGAGTCGCAAGACGAGGTAGAATTTCTTTACGAGAGTGAAAGGCGTCGGGAAATGTTGTCGTGGTAATGGTGACAATTGCGTAACATTTATGAAGGCGTGCGAGCTGTTGCTTAATAATAATTATCCTTCCCATGTTGACATCGAAACGACTCTTTGTTCCTTTCTTGCTCAATAAAAAAAAAAACATTTTAATTTCTAATAGAATCGTTGCCAAGCGATTAAATTATTGATGCCAATTATATAATCGTTTAAATACATATATAAATCAAATTAACTTTAAGTGCTTCTTTAATAAATCGAGTTTTTATACTATAGAAATGTCTAATTTTTTTGTATAATGAAATTAAAATATCGAAATTGACGTGTGCAAAAATCTATGGCAGGTTAACGATGAAATAAGAGAGAAAAAAAATGTTGAAAATATAACCTTTTCAAGTATAACTTAGTGACAGATAAGGCTCGTAGATGCTTTTTTGACTAACTGCTCACAAATCTTACCTTAAATCTTAGATTTTTTTCAAAAATGAGATTATAATAGCTAAAAAAATTATGATTTTAATGATCAAAAAAGTAATAGACCAACGGCTATTTTGGAAAGATATTTATGTGCATAAACTTTAGAGTCCGACCGAAATCACATTTTGATCTCTGGCCGAAACCGAACTTAGACAAGTCTTACTAAAAAAAAAAGAGAAAGATAAGTTAATGGAGTCACATTTTTTTTCGGCCAGACTCGAAATCGATATTTTTTTATTAATTTTTACAGAGACCGTATGATTTTCAGAAATTATGATAAATTTATGCACTTTTTAAAAAATAAGATTTTATTAAAATATCTAACTATAATAATATAATAGTTGCATTCTCAACTTTTAAAGAAATCAAATTACAGTTATTAAGAGGATCACGTCAAAAATTTGTACTCAAATTGTATTAAGCTTAATCAACAAGTCAATAATTAAAACCGAACAATTATTTTTTGAACGCTCACGCGTTGAAACTTGTATAGTTTCGGTTTATCCATCGAAATTTTCTCTTAATTTCGGCCGAAACCGAAATCAAATCGAAATCTTAATTTTTGACCGAAACTAACCGAAACCTAAAATTTCGATTGGACTCTAATAAATTTGCATATAAATTTAATTTCGAAAAGTAAATATAATCTCATCTTGTTTTCGTTCGATGAAGATACAGTTCTTTTTTTTTTTTATTTACTATCGTATGTTTTATACTATTTCATTAAGATATACGTAGTTTTAATATTTTATCCAAATTATGCAGATATTTATAATTTTGGGTGGACCCTGGTAAGAAGCACCTTAAATTTTCGACACTTTACTAAAGAATTACCTTAAATTATTATATTTATTTGGATTAAACAGTACAATAGCATAGTTTATTAAGTTTCCCGGCTTGTCAAGAAATTATTTAATATAATGTAATCGGATGTTTAATATACGAATATATTCACATATCTGTATGTTAAATACCTACGTTTTCTTCTCTGAAAGAGCTAAATGTCTCTGGGCAAGGATAACGTTATTTCGGTCGTCGCCCTTTGCGCTTTACCTTTCGCCAAAGTATCGTATGTATATCGCGTAGACATATTTCCTCTGCGTCGGAGAAAGAGAGAGGAGAGAGGGAGGGAGAGAGAGAGAGAGAGAAAGAGAGAGGTCCATTCTATACTAATTAACATCCTAACTAACTCTCCGACATTAACCCGTTATGTACTAGCGTAACCATCTGGTTGCGGTCTTTAGGGAGGGTGAGAGATTCTCTCGCTTTTAAGTTTGAATCAGCTAGTCGAAAGTATTGTGGTTATCTTTTCGATGAAATAAACTGTGAATCTTAAGGAAAAATTTAAATTCTAAAAATATTATATCTCTAAGAGACGTTGAAAATTATCTTTTTTTTTTTTAAGATTAAGTATTACGTATATAATTAGATGCATAAACTTCTTTTTCTAGTGTTCTTCTTTAAACACATTAGAATTCATCTGTTTTTGTATTAATTGAAAATTTATTCCAATTATTATTAGATTGAATTGCGTAATTCAAGATTTACATATCAAGTGTTTTTTTTTGTGAGAAACACAGCTGCTAAACTGATACTTGAAACTAGAGTAATCAATGCCATTTTATGCCTTGAGGTTAAAAGAACAAATACATGTATGTATGTATGTATGTATGAATACGCGATATTTTCTTATTTCACAGTGTGACATTGATCGTTAATACGATTTCCTTTTTTGTAATATTCACATGTGACTAATTCATTTGAATAATAATTTACATGTTTTCCTCTGATAACTAATTCAAATAAGATACGATATTAATTAATACTTACTATTGAAATTTCTGAAAATCAATTCCCACAGAGATAAATTAATATTTCAAATTCTCAAGATTTCATTTCATAAACATCGTACCGTAGAAATGCGTTTTGACGTTTCAAGTATTCGAGAATCGCAATAATAGAAGTGTCTCTTAACGCTCTGCGCTCTAACGTAACTGCGTTTGAGAAATCGTTTGACACATTCTGTATAATTGATTTGATTTCAAAACAACTCCATCCGCTGCGTATTGGCCGTCCACTCTCTGTCTTTACCTACTAATGAGGCGTACGAGCACGTATTCGATTCTCCGTTTCTGCTTTCCGTAAGCCTGTAGGGGCCTTGCGCTATATATAATTTCGATTTCCGATGGGGCCTACAAGAATTTCCATAGTCCAAGAGCACGAGCGCACATACGAGAGTGGTGCATAACACGTACAACACGCACGCACTCGCTCGTTGATATTCACATCACGTGCTAAACATGCCCGCATACGATTCTGCGTTTCGGCAGCGCGATTATGAACGCAACCAGCCCGACGTGGTGGCAAACATTTAACCACGTACGCACGTGCGACATTTAGCGTGGTGACCTGAGGCCATCCTGGATTCTGACACTTTATTCAGGCAGTTGCCCTATTTATGTATTTATAACGATTCGATAATACGCTAATCAGTTTTCCGGATTTGAAAATCAAATTCCCAAGGAATCCATAAATGATGATTTCGTACCTCATTCAGATCTCATTCTTAACAGATATAACACAGACACTCTAATGACTGTCTGGATTATGCATCATCTTGAAAAAAAGAATACATCAACAGCATTATTTTAATGGAATTAATAATTTTATTAATTTATATAACATTATTAATGAACACATTATGCTCTCATTTTAATAAAATTCAATAACAACATTAATGAATCATTGATACTGTTATTGAATTAATGAGATTATTTTCAATTAAAATAATGTTGTTGATACAATATTATGTTTTTCAGTGTAAATTTTTGAATATTCTTTCATACAGAGAAATAAGAAATTTTTTAATGCTCAATCTAGGTCCTGACTCTATTTCTTCTCGTGGTAGCGGTAGTTTTGGCAGAGGACAAGTATACGACAAAGTATGACAATATTGACTTGGACACGATTTTGACGAGCGACCGTTTGCTCAAAAACTATGTAAATTGCCTGCTGGAGAAGGGAAGTTGCACGCCCGATGGCAAAGAGCTTAAAGGTGAGCGTTTTGAGATTTCACCAATTATTCTTCATTGTTATTCTTCGCTAGATTTTTCTATTCAAACATTAGTAACTTCATTCAAAACATAACTCTCGTAATGCAAAGAGTAAAAATATAGAAATTAAAAAAAAAAAATACGAATCCGTAGAATAACGTGTCTGATGTTGCATTTGGTTCGATAACATGGCAAGACATGCACGATGAAATGAGACGGTAATGATGATCTTTCACGTGCTTTCTAATGCACGGGAGAATCATCCTTGGCACTAATGGCCATCTCATTCCGTCTCATCTCGTCGAAGGATGCACGATGCGAGGTCGTCTCGTTAACGATGTTACATATGTACGAAGCAGACACATATCACTTCAGCTCCAGATATGAATAATACGCTACAAACGACTGTCACGCCGAGGAGATTTGGACAAAAAGTACCTTGGTGTCGTGAGACATTTTGCATGTATACGTGTACGTTCGCGGTTAGCGTCGCGAAGAACAAACGTACGCGTCAGTTCTTTTCAGGTGAAAATTTTGCTCACGAACGTAACGTTTCCCTCGCGCAAAAATCCTATATATACAGAATTGAGACACGGATACTAGAAACCAATTACTTGCTCGGTGTATTTCCGCAGATTGCATTTCCTGCAAATTGCATTAATTACTTGTCGCACGTATCACGATTTATTTCTCTACGTTAGAATCACGTTTATCGTCTGTTTCTTCTCGAATTTCTTTTTACCTTGGCGTGCTACCCCGTCGCGAGATAAAACGTGCGATGGACGGTAATACGTTACCGAGAATGTATAGTCTTGCCTCAGAAAATTCACGAGAAATATGCGGGAGTGTACAGTCAGCTGACCAGAGCAGGTGGTGCAAATGACGCGGAGTGATAAAAAAGCTGAGACATAATCCTGCAAGGATGTCGCGTATTCGAGAAATACAATAACATACGTCATTATGAATACGTCCTACGAAGAACTCCGTCGCGATAAAAATAACCTTATAGAAAGAATATATTCGCTAAAATATTTATCGACGGAAAAAAGAAAGGAATCGAACTGATATTCTATTTAGAAAGACAAAAGGAAAAACGATCCTGAATTTTTTTGAAGAAAACCTTATAACTGCGTAATTTCATAACCCGATAGCGTATGCTTCAAACGGAATTGAATTTCGTGCAGCCATGTCCCTGATCTGAATTCCTCTCGTAATTTTTTACCTCTGTTTCAGAAATCCTTCCGGACGCACTGATGACTGAGTGCAGTAAATGCAGCGAGAAGCAAAAGAAGGGTACCGAGAAGGTCGTCCGGTATCTAATCAACAAGGTATATGTTCGCGCTAACATGTATGCTCGCCCGTCACTTTTCACTGGGCTAATTAAACGCGAGGTCTGCGTAATGAGTTGATACCGGTGGGAGTAGGAACGCTCGGGGGATACGTCGAGGCGGTTTAAATGCCGTGGAACTAGTTTGACTTTCACGCAGAGACGGGTTAACCCTCCACACTGCACTAGATGCACTGCAGGGGGTGCCCCTGTGATTCGTTTGCGAACCACACCTGGAAACTTTCGCATCCGTAGCCAAATAATTTAACGGCGACGTGAATCCGCCGTCCCTTCGACCCTTCGAGCCCTTCTTTCGAGAACTGATTTCACCCCCGACTGGGCAGTCATATTTTCAGCGATCTTCGATTTTAAAGGGGTTTCATTTTAAAGGGGTTTCTCTATCTCAAGTTTTGAATATATTGCGTTTTACAACAATTTCTGAAATATTGTACACGTAATATTTTTCATAATATCATAATATCAATATGACGATTTGAATCCTTTAAAAAGATATTATTTTTAATGCATATAAGAGTTTGTCTTTGAAATTACTGCATCTCATCACGTTTTTTACAATTGTGCATTACTGCTTTTGACTGAATTTCACGATAACGTAATTATGTAATGTAGTTCTATCTCAAGCATTTCTCAATACAAAGTATTAAAGTGAGAAAACTTTCAGAGTAAAAATCTTCGTACAGCTTTATTTTATGTAGATGTAACTAACGATACGTCTTCGGTAAATGCAATCCTGTTACGCAAACTTGTTACAGAAGATACAAGGGCGATTGCTTATTCGATCTTTTACTTTATTTCAGAAACCGGAAACTTGGGAGCTACTTAAGAAGAAGTACGATCCCACTGGCGAATACAGTATCAAATATACAGACGAAGCACATAAGCAGGGAATAAATATGTGAATAATTTAGATTCTCATCTCGCCGAGTAGAATGTCGAGAAATCTGTCCTCTCTTCTTCTCACAGCACATTCGAATTAAATAAATCCGTTAGTTCAGCGTCACGTAGAACTCTTGTTCAACAGAAATTCAGAAGCTACGTAAAAAAACGTAGATTATTAGATGTTATCGTAAATAATAAATGATAAGTGTAAAAGAATATTATTGTGATTGAATTATAATAATTTAATTATCGTCATCGATTATTTATTATTTAGTCATCGACAATTTCCATCTCCTCTTCTCTCGATCCCTCACCATTGTCTTGATGGGCGAACTACGTTTGTACACCAGTCACGGCCGGCAATAATATATTTCTTGGTGCCGCGGCTCTTCTCCCAAAAGCAGTTCGACACTTCGGGAAGAGATAAATCTAGGCACAATGCCGAGAAAAGTTCCCTGGCCGAAGTTTGAGGTCCGAACGTCGCCCTTGAGACCACCTCGCTTAATTTCCTGACGCTGTCCAAATACGAAATATATGTGCGCATACCTATACGGGATGTAACTTCGCCATTCTCCGAAGTTCACCGGAAACAGACGGCGATTTTGTATTTCCATGCTAGATCGAGGCCGAGCGAAGCGTCCCGATCCTTTACTCAAGGATCACTCGTCCTTCCCCCGCCTCTCATCCATCTTCAGGGAAAACGGAGAGCATATTTCATCGTCGAAGAACAAGAACATCGGACGATAATCGATATCGTTCACTCAGGTAACAACTGAAGTCAACTTCTTCAAGTTATCGAAGTTGCATAAGGACTAACGAGAACGGCTTCACGCCTTGCGTGCTCGCGTTTGCTCGTAAATCAAGTTCCGTCATTTTGAAAAACCGATGAGTGTTCGTCGCGTTTGCACTAAGATTTAAATTAAGCGAAGAATACTTTCTTTTTTTTTATCCATGTTTGATCTTCGACGTGATAATTCTTCGTGATTTCCCGTCCCGGCTCGCGCGTTATTAAATTAAAGAAGTTAAAGGTTCACCGAGATGGGCCGACAAGTACACATGCATAACTAATTACCCCCTTCGTTGCGCTTCCTTTGCCACACCCTCTGTTTCCTCCCATTCCATACAACGAACTTTGTCGACGATGCGCGCGTTAAATATGTAAATGAATTACGAGATTAGTGTATAGTCAACTTAAGCAGTCGATTTAAATGCACCGCGACGGACTGAAGGCACGAGGCAATGATGAAGAGAGAGGGAGAGGGTGGTCGAGGGTCACTCAAGCGATTTGGATCACGCAAATCGAGGGGGAAAATTTGCGAAGGGCCAATTCGGAGAGGAGAAGAGTGAATTTGCGGTGGTGGTGGTGGTGGTGGTGGTTATCCAAGAAAACCGAAAATTCAATCTTCGCGTGCCGCCACTTGACAAGAATTCTCTCGCTCCTTTAAACACCCTCCCTTTCTCGTCGATCGGATTGAAATCCGAATGTCGTCGACTCATTGGGGTGCACTCGTAGGAAACGGATTTCGGGACTTCAACAGGTTGGGAATTCCGTACGCATCCTTTGAAGCATCTGTCGACAGTACCAGCTGATTGCTCCTATTGCATCTTTCTCTCTTTCCTTATTCTCGTTAAAATAGAAATTACAATCGCGATTGTATTGCGAAGGGAATCGTTTGTTACGCATGTAGAATATACCGGATACTTGGCCGGGTGTACGTGATAAATCTTCAGTTCATTTTGAAATAAAAAATTAACACACATATTATTAGGTATTTCTATTGTAGGAACAACTAAAAAAGGAACAATTAAAAAACTTTTTTACAAAAAATTTCCAAACTTCCACGTGAATACCTTCAGTTTTTCTAGGTCATTGGATCGACCGAGCGAGCTCCATTTTCTGGTCACCTTATTCCTTTGACAGCCTCTCCCTTGGATTTCTTTTTTTGGGGATATATCAAGAACTTGGTAGACGTTTAGACCACAAAAGTACGGAACGTGAATGTTTTGCGCAATTGTGACCGCCATTGGCACCATAACTAATGACATTCATTTCAGCGCATTTGGTATGAAGTGGAATATGTACCTGCTTTTTGCCTAAAGATGCTCATGCGAAAGTTTGATAATTCTTCGTAAAAATTTTTTTAAATAAAAATATTTAAAAATATGTACCTGTTTTTATTTCTAAAAATAAAATTTATCATGTACAACGTGTATTTTGCAGATAACAGACAGTTAAAAATGCTTGCACAGGAAAATGGTGATAGAAGTGCATCAAGACAGTGATGAAGCTTTTTTGAAATTATGTTATAAATTAAACTATAACGTGAATAATCTCGAAACTGTATATTTAATTATAGAATACCGGTAACAAGCATGTCACTGTCCATTAAACGTCACCAATCGATTTCAACCATTCTAATGTGAAAATATCGTGTTTGATGAACTCCAATTAATCTCTGTTTTATACAAAGTACACTTTGTATAAAATTGCTGAGATTGCGTTATGTTATTTAAATCGCAATTCTGCTGTTGTATTTGTTTTAGTTAAATTTGATTATTTTATTCGTTACACTTATTTTTCTCTTTCTTTTTCCGTTCTATGTATTGGTAATTATTTGTTGCCGTTGTTTTTTTATTGAAATGTAAAAGTATAACGTTTCGTTGAAATACTATAAAAAATTTTGCAATAAAAAATTTTACAAAAATTCTTGCAATAAATTTGAAAGTCCCACACAATTATTTTGATATCCCAACGTAATTAATTAACTAAATTTTTAGATACTTCAGCAAAATTGTTCTTTTCGTGTGTGAAAAAACTAAATTTTAATAAATATTTGAATAAGTTTAAGTAAATATTTATTAAATATAAACATATACATATAATTTATTTGATATAAACCACTGATAAAAACCATTAATTTGATTTAACTATCATTTTTTAATAATTTTTAAATTAAATATCTTTCTACTGTAAGTAAATATTTACTTAATACCATTCACAAAAACATATATTTTAGTAAATCTAGATTTAGTAAATTTTTTCAGTGTACGATTCGTGCTTTTTCGGTGAGGGATAGGTATATTACACGAGTTTCTGAATATTGAAAAATATAATGATTATATTGTAGAGATAAAAAGCGGCAAATTAAGCGTAAACAAGGTCTCTCGATAATGACCTTGTTTATACTCGATAAGCATTCAAAATGCTACGCTTCGCGGTAGCGGATGCTCTTCCTTTTTGCAAAATTCCTCTCATACGTGTCGAAATATCAAGAGAAATGTATCGAAAATATCTTCATATTTCGAATATTACGCGACATTTCGCGTTAAAAATCGCGTTAAAAAGCAATTCAATTAAAAACGCCAAATCAAATGTTGCTAAAAAATAAAAGATCACATTTACCAAATTTATTCGAAACGCGATGCTTTCGCATTCGTTGATATACGTTGTATTTTAATTCGTGCTTTTCCGTACCTGTGAAAAAGGAAATAAAGCAAATATATGTTTCAGAATGTTTTCGCGCCATTTCTTAATCTAGAACGATATTGGAACGTATAGAATGTCGAGCGCGATACTCTTGAAGCGCGTAGTAAAATTTTGAAATTAACGAGCGCGCGGGCTGGGCGTCTCGCGAGCCGAGCGCATCCGAGGAATAACGATATTAACCGAAGATGTATTTGAAACGCGGGAACGCAATTATTCGTAACTCTGTTCGTCTGTCTGTAATTAAGTGATCGGGAACTGTTTTCTGCCACAAGAACTTTGTCAAAACGAATACTCGGTTGTCGGCACTTCGAAATTGTGAAGCAACTAGTTATGAACTCGAATGCGATCGAAATAATGTGCTTGGAGTTGTGTCGGAAGTGTAGCTCTCTGCGTCGAGTATAGGTTGTGTGTGTGTGTGTGCGCCATACTCTGTTAGGGCGAATATTCAGCTGTCAACACTTCAAAATTGTGGAGCAACTCAGTATGAACTCGAATGCCATTGAAATAATGTGCCTGAAGACGTGTCGAGATGTGTGTTGTTGTCCGTTGAGTGTTGTGTGTATCTCGTGTGTATCTACGCATCCTAGTACCTAATTTTCCGAAATAAATATATCACAAACCTTTGATGGAGCAACGCAGTATGAACATGGTGGAAGGAATAAATGGTGTGCTCAATTTGCAAGCGTCTCTCTCTAAATCTCGGCTGTCTCTTTATATGGATATCGCGTGAGAGACAAAGGCTGTGAAACGCGGAACACATATGAGACGGTATTCATAGTACGTTTTTATTTTAAAACTGTCTTAAATAGTGTCTTAAGATGCTAATACAGTCCTCGGATTGTCTTATGACATCTTAAAATTGTACTTTATGTTTCTCTTTCTATATAAACATAAAGTGTTAAATAAGAAAAGATTCAGTACCAATTTTACGATGCGAAACAAGTCGGTATTCATAATTGATTCTTACATTTAAGATTGTCTTAAGTATAGTCTTAAGATGTCATAAGTCCCTCCTAGAATCTTAATAAAAATATACTTATTCGACGCATTTTCATTCAAAACGAAAGAATCTGGCAAAAAAACACGGCAATTGGCCTCGTGAATAGAATTATTAAGCGTTAAAGTTCGAGACTTTAAAGGTTAAAATATCTGTCATCTCCACTCGATACAGCGCTGTGTATACATTCTGCATTAACGGGATCCTAAAGTGAAACCCGAACTCCGACGAAGTCATCATACAGGTCGCTGTTTTTCCAGCGCATCTAAAGGCACTAGATTTCTGAAATATTATATTTCGCAAATGATTTAAGAAATGTTGTGTCAAAATGGCCGAAATGTACACAATACATGATTTCAAGCATGGTGGTTGGTGATTCATCTTTTAAACTTGTCCCTTACTTGTCCCTTCGTGCACTTTCATGCACTAAACTTCTACAGCAAATAAACCTATATTAAACTAAATAATACATAACTTAAGTGTTTATATATATTTTTTCGGTTATAAATAAACTAATTACAATTAAAAAACATTGATTTACATACTAGACAGCTTTATTTTCCAAAATAAAGTACGTATATACTATGTACAAATATAATAAAATATATAAATTGGAAATGACTGCGTTTCGCGTCAAAATGGATGCGAGTTTGCGGTACGAGTACTTTAGAAATCTAATGACTTTAAGCGCATTGACATGTCTTTATATATACCACACAAATATCTCACGCAACCTGATATGATACACGCAGTCGCATGTTCGTGTCAATTTTCATATAACGAATTCGTCGCGACAAAGCATCTAGAATTTCACGCAACGAGTAAAAGCTGGTGTTTTACCCCCTCTCCATCAATTTTCGCCAAAATGGCGAATCCAGCGAATAAACGCTCAAAATTCGACACTGTCCAACTATGAGCGAAGCAACGCTGATTGTGGTTACGACCCACTTGATTGGCTAAATATTTCAAAGCATTTTTTGATTGGTCAATTTTTTTAATTATTTGCTCCTTTATTCACGGCATAGTGGGAGTAACTTCGCCAGCGAAATTTCGCTTCATGAAAAGGAAGGAGGTTATAGCTTTAGCTTTTCAACGCTGGACTTGAATTGTGACGGAGTGGAGATAAACGCTAGCTTTTCTTTGCCCGCATGAAAAAGCAGCTTAAGTCTAATTCTAAGAACTCGATGTTATTTGTTCGTGCAAACTACGTGTTTGTGGATTACTATTTTGTAAGTACAAGGTTGCAAAACTTTCGTTTTTAAGCAAATGTTGTCACGACTTGATAGCTTGAAACGCCATGTTACACTAAGAAAGGATAAAAAATATATCAATTTCGAAATTTTTAGTCATTCGGCATTCATCTCACAAACACGTTTTAATGCGTATACTTTAATCCTGAAAAAGGATTTTCGAATATGTGAAAGAGGAACGTATTTGTTATATAAAAATTATATGATTTAGTCGATAATACAGATGACTTTAGGATTTCTTTAATTACACAAATTCTCTATTTCGTAAACAAATTCACTGCTTTAAAAACAAATTCACTGTTTTAAAAACCCAAATTCATTGCTTTAAAAATACAAATTTACTGCTTTACAAACATAGATTCACTGTTTTAAAAATATAAATTCATTGCTATTGCAAAGAATGTGTGTGCTGCTTAAAACAATAAATTTGTGTTTTTAAAGCAGTGAATTTGTGTTTATAAAGCTGTGATTTTGTATTTTTAAGAAGATTATAAGGCACATACAATATGTTAAGAATTACTTGAAAAGATTACAGATTATTCTAAATTGCATTTAAAAGTAATACAAAAAAATTAAAGACAGTTGACCATCTGGATCAAAAGTTATTTTAATAAAAAATAATATTTTTTAAATTCGTATTCTAATAGAAATATATGAAAAGAAGTATTATGAAATAATGACAGAAATCTCAATTTTTGTATATAAGTACTTTATGAATTCAAAAATATTTATGTAAAATTACATTGAGATGCAAACATTAATTGTTCAGTAAACAAAATATTTATTTATTATAAACTAAAATTGATGAACCTCTATGAAACTTTGCATAAGTCATTTTCAGTACTTAAAATATTTATATAAAAAAATTTAGATTTTTGTTACTATTTTAAAAAATTTTGTTTATAACAATAAAACTAATCTTATTTATAAATAAAATAAATGAGCTATAAAAATATATTGCTCAATAAAAACAGAATGTCATAAACGCAACTTTCATATGTATGTAGTTTATTTAAAGCGTAAGTATTAGAGAAAAGTCATTGACATACCACTTTATTTTTAGACAATATTTTTTAAACAAAAAGTAAAAATAAAACTTTAAAAACATAAATACAAATTAGAAAGTGTCTTCCATCAGATAGTATAAGCATATTTATAATACTGTTTGCAATTTTGCAATAATTAATTTTTTCATATAACGTAAGTAAAAATGAGCATCTGCAAAATGGACTCTAAAACTGACACAGTTTTAGGTAGTAATGCTGCGTATTGTTATTCTTTTTTTTATAGGAATTATCTATATAAAATATCTACAAGTGAATGTATATAAGATATTCCAGAATTTTTGTATTTCGATGTAAAACATTTTTATTGAATTATATGCGTATTTACTTTATGCTGTTCTGCAAGCTGCCAAGAAAAATTAGACGAGTATCCGCTATCATCGGCATTTCGAAATTGTGGAGGAACTCGAATGCAATCGAAATAATGTGTCTGAGGCTAACTTCACACACTGAGGCTAACTTCACATGTGTGTGAAGTTAGCCTCGAGGAACACGTCTGAGGACGTGTCGAAATGTGTTGTTCGTGCTTATGCTTCCTGTAATTTTTCGAGGTAAATATATCAGAAATCTTCGATCTGAGACTATTTTCGAGTTGCTTCCTGCTACGGAAAGACGGGAGCTTAGGGTGAAATGTACGTAAATGCAGCATATTTTTGGTATTTTAGGTTAGGATCGTTGCCCCACCTGCCTTGCCGAAATGCCGATACTATTATTATCGATGGACGTAATTACGGATTATGCGAGCAATTGGATAATTCCGTATATGTATATGTATGTATATGTATGTAAGCACCATGGTGGAATTAGATTCCACCATATGTGAGCATGATCGAACCGGGATGAAATTAGCCAAAGGCACGATCGAAATACAGCATGGTTCGTCGTACCTATTTACATCGTAAAATGTCATATAATTTATGGGTTTTCCATTACTCAATGTAAGTCGTAAATCGAAAGACTTTTGCTCGTATTCATAGTCAGGCTTTATGTTTAAGACTTCTTTAAATTATCTTCAGATGCTCTACGAATTATTTTATTGGCTACTGAGCACTTGAAGATAAATTTAAGAAAGCCTTAAATATAAGATCTAACTATAAATATGGACATTTGACTCGAGATTTCCGAGATATTCGGGGCTTCGAAGGTACTTTCAGTTCTTCTCATTCTCGGAATGCTCTTAAAAATCTAGATAAAATGCATGAATATATTGTTAGTACAAAGCGTATCTTTTCGTAAAGCTTGAGCATCAGACAACGAATTCTGCAAGTGTTTGTGCGATTTTAAGAAAATCGGGTGTATTGTAATATATAGTGTGTAGTGTAAGGCTGTTACGTTCTACCTATGAAGATATCGACGAGGCTGATCTTTTCGTAGATCGAGAGAAATATCGGGTCGTCCCTGATGAGGTCAAAGCAGCGCAGCGGTTGCGGCAGAACGTTTGCAGCAGGTTGGGTAAGTAGGTATGTAAATATTTTTCTATTTTTTTTTCCAAATAGTAGTTTTTAACCGAAATTTACATAACTCGTTCAGTAAAATTTTGCTTTTGATAAAGCCCCTGTGTATGACGATTTACATAGAAATAAAAAAATATGTCGACTTTTTTTGCGCAAAATTTGATGAATCTCTTGCGAATTGCGTAGAAATAAAATTTACGAAATTATGTGCATATACGAACAACATCCACGTTTATGATAATATTTTCTTGGATATGCATCTGAATTTTCAGTAGATAATGCAATTTTAATAGCACAACTTAATTTATTATTTATAGTTTCGTATATCACAAAAAAAAAAAAGAAAATTAACTTAAAACAAATTTATTTATACGATTTAAATATTAATATAGTTTACAAAGACTTTCATTATAAACAATAAAAGTTGTAACAAGAATCATATAAGCCTGGGTGTCTTTGCCTAATTATTTTTTCAAAAATAATACAATATATTTATATAACGTTTTCGTTCATCTATTTGATCATCTTATAACAAAATTACTTGTCATCAATGTTTTAAACATTCGCCGTTTACAATTAAAATTCGCCACAATACATACAATACATTTTCACACGTCAATAATTTGTATATAGTAATAGTCGTCCTATGATTAAAAACTCATTTTCTCCGTGATCTTCATTGTTTCTTATATTCCAAATTCCTTCTTGTATCGTCCGTAAATGTTTATTGCGACATGATCATGGTCGTTGCAATACAAGAATGAAAATTTCTAGTTCATATTTAAAAATTATTCCCATTATTACCACGTCTTATATATAAATTAATCCAATGTGAGTTATATATAAAAATTATGATGTAAAATATAATTGATTAAAATTTTTCTTAAAAAATTAATTTTATTAATTATTACTTATTAATTAATTATATAATAAATAAGATTCAAAATAATGTGTTTCTTCGAGTCTCAAAGAAAAGAAAACTCTTACAATAATCTTTTATTAAAAAATATTTGTTTTTACATGAGTTTATGGACATCTTACAGACAAGATTAATTAATATAATTAATAACGTAAAACTAATTAATGTAAAAATTAATGAAATAAGTAGATGGATGCTATTCAGTGTTCTGCGATCAGTGTGTGCGTTTAATAGTATATGATTTCCATATATATCTCTGGCTTACGTTCCTACTGGCTATTCTGTCATTTACTTCGCCACGTCATGCCAGCTTTATCTACTAGCCAAAGCGTCCATTACTGTAATTAGATACTTAAGGGCACATTACAACACGATTGATTTTACGAATATCATTGTGGCATCAACTTTGTAAATTTCTACCGTGTGAACTGAATATTATTACTGTACAATGATTTCTATCCTATCATCTATTATTTAATTTTGAATCCAATAGCATACTTGAAGAAACAACGTGTATTACTTATAAATATAACAAGATATATCAACATCTCAATTTTTTAATCTAATATATTGGGTCATTTAAAAAGTATCCGCGGTTTTTTCAAAAATTGAACAAAAAATCGCGGATACTTTTTAAATGACCTAATATTTATTATGAGTTTTTAAAATTATTATTCTTGTAAATTTTTCAATTGCTAAGCTCGTTTTTTAAATTTTTTATTACGACATTAAAATCACTCTCTCTCAACTTTTATTTGAAATACTTTTTTTATATCTCTTATGATATAATTAGAAACATAAAAACATCGCATCCTCTTATCATGTATAAGAGTATTTATAATATATATACTATTTACATATCCAAGTCTCCCTCTTTCTCATGTAGTATAGTGATTAAAAGGATGAGTATATTTTATTCTATTTTTAAATGTTAAAAATAAAAGATACATGTGGAATACACGTTACGTTTTTATTATATTTTGAGACGTCTCTACATGATCAGTTAAAGCGTTAAAACGTTCTTTAAGCTCCTGATCTTCGCATAGACACTAGGATAAGCCTTGCTGTGTGTGCTGACCTTTCATTGTCGAGGTGGGCCAGCTTCGTTATATTCTCCAGCTGACACGGTCGTTTTCGTAATTAGAATTTCCATTTCCATCCATTCCACTCACCGTATTTTTACTTCTGTTTACACTTTCATGTCTGTAGAAACGTTTACTCCAGCGCGCCCGTGTCCATTTTCCTCCTTTCTTCCAACCCATTGCGCTTCAATTCACATTTGCGAAGAAACCTGTGAACGTTAACACGTTCTCATAAGCTCGCTTTGGAACGCCAGCCTTGGTAACGACTCTTAATCCATGAGAACGTTAATCTGTTTCTTATGCACCCATGCTTGCACTCGCTCTCGTAAATTCCGTCACCGTATATACCGCATCCGTATCAGCTCGTACTATTCCAAGTTGGGCGACATCTGCATATTTGCAACACGTAAAGTTCGAGTTTTTACTCCGAAAATTTTCGTCGAATTTAAGACAAGTTCACGAAATTTCGATTTTACTCATGATATTACAATAGATTTAGAAATTAGTAACATAATATGGCTCAATAAAAATAAAATTATAAATTAGAAGGGTTACGAGCACAGAATAGATCTTTAATGTACAAATTAAACAACAATAATAAACAAAACAATAATAAACAAAACAATTTTCGACATCGATCGCGTCATTTTCAATGTAAGTCGCAGATATTTACATACAACCGGAATAAATTAATTGCTTTTAAGAAAAGATGGAACCTTTATGAAGAGTGTGATGATATTTTTTGCAATTAGCATCTCATTACGTGTAGATTGAATGTAAAGTCCTTATCCTGTGTTCTAATTGTAATTCTTGATAAAATGTAGATGAAACCGTTACAATTTTTTTTAAAGATACAATATATCATTTTGGAAATTGTGGAGGTTGATGTAGAGTTCTTAGACCTCTTTCTATAGTTATTGTTAACCTTGTATTGTTGATGTATAGATAAATGAATCTGTTAATACAAATTTATTAATTACAATAAAATGTAGAAATAACGTTAAAATTAGAATGTAATAAAAGTGATTTTGATGAAAATAGTCCAATTAATAAAATTGTAATTGTAATAAATTAGATTATTAACACTGCTACTATCAAATAAAAATACATGTAAAGTCTAATAAAAATATCATAATATGGTTTTAATAAACCAAAGAAGCACTGCTACAATCAGGAGTTTATTGTTAGTGAAACGTTTATTGTTGATGATAACAAAATGAGATTGAACAGCAAAGAAATAAGTGGGAATATAGGGAGGAAGTGGAAACTAAATATGGGAAGGACAGATTTTATAATATTAAGATATGATTTAGAAATGTATAGAATCGAAATTTTTAAGAAAAGTGTTGCGTGTTTTTATGTTAGTTATTTTAGAATGAAAATTCTCTAAAAAATATTTTACAATTAATATCTTCAATTAGCCATTTGTGACTTTTTATTTACGAACTTTTACTATTTCTTCTTATTAATGGTATTCGCGCAGAGTATCGACAACGCAATCGTACTTTTTCCATTTCATGTCGAAAAGTTCCAGCGAATGTCGCAGTAAACCCACTGACGATGTACTTGATTTTTCACGATAGTTATATACTGTGTAAATAATTGTTATATTTTATGGTAGTATTATTATTACGGTAGTATTATTTACTGTTCCTTTTTTTATCAAAGTTTTAACAATATCCTTTATAATATGCTCTATTTGACTTAATATTTATATGTTTTTTTAAAAACACATTTGGATGTGTATATTTTCTCGAACATGAAATTAAATAGGTATAACACCGTTTGCGCATAAATTTGGCGCGAAACATGAACGTATTTCTTGGTAATTACGTTAATTATCGCTTGAAGCAAATTCAGTCGACATTGATGAAATCCTGATGTATTTGCCGCGTGCCGGCGCATTATTTCTCTGTTTATTCACTTAATCCATCGTCGTTCATCCCTGCGCTTCCGATTAAGGACTGACCGACAACCATTCCGACGACGGACTGATCTCCAATTTAGATCTCGGTCTACCGTCAACCCGTTGTGTTCAGCGTGATGCTAGGACGTGAGATTAGGTAGTGTTCCATCTTATACAGTACTGCAGCATCAGGCTTATAGGCTATAAATGCGCGGATGTACCAATGTTACTAGATGATACTTGTATACGTCGCCATAGCTTTGTCGTGTCCGCTGACTGTCACGGCCATTCCTGTAATGGAACGTTTGCTCCAGATTGAGTTTACCTCGGGTTTCTCGTGCAAACAGAATGTAAAGAGGAACCTCTGCTTTCGCACTCAATATATATATATATATATATATATATAAAAACGCTACGAATTAATTCCAACACCTAATATATATATATATATATATATACATATATATATACACACACACACACACACAGTGAGAGCAAAAAGTATTTGTATAAGGAAATTTGTTATAAAAAAAGCTTATTTGTAGAAAATAAACATTAATTAGCAATTTTATACAATGAATACATTTTGTTTTAACATAAACAAACGAGTTTCGCATATATTTCTGATTTTAGAAGCTAAATTTCTCGTTTGTATAAATACTTTTTGAGCATTAAAACAATACAATTTTTAATTTTCGCTTATTTTTCGGATGATACATTTTGTATAATTAATATACATCTTTTTGGTATATTTAATTTTAAGAAACATACAGTCTATTTTATTCTTTATGAATAAATTGTTAATTATCTAACAAGAAATCGTCAATTAAACATGAATCGATACAAATAACATCAAATTAATGTTGAAATCATCGTATTTATCTTGATTTGACATCAATTTGATAACTCATTTTCCGCTGGATAATATTTACTTTTTAAAAATAAAATTTTTTAAAACAATATTTTCTTTATACAAATACTTTTTATACTCACTGTATATATATATATATATGTGTGTGTGTGTGTGTGTGTGTGTGTGTGTGTGTGTGTGTACACACACACACACACACACACACACACACACAGGGTGTTCTCAAAAAGTGGTATCAAATTTTAGGGATATGTAGTACTCGTTAAAAAAGTTTTAATGAACAGTACTCCAAAAACTTTTATTTCTGAGTTATGAAGCATTTTCTTCGTCCGGTCTCACGCAAGTGTTGATGAACCTTGCTAAACATTTTTCTACTTGGCTGTCGGCGATTCGGATAAGTTGCACGATACAAGCGTGCTGCTTTTTGAAGCATTGCCCTTTGCTCTGCCATACATAAAATGAATATCCATCATTTCAGAATTTGTAAAAGTTAGCCATTTTTCAGATAACACAAAACTAGACACGGTCCACAATCCAAAGTTGAATACAACAATCCCTGCATAATTAGGTGGTCACATACGGGCATTCGTGAATGAACTGACTAAGAGACTTGGAAACTGTTGTTAACAAATACGAAATAAATCTGGAACCTTTGACCTTCAATGACGAAACATGCCGAATTGTATATTGACATGAGTCGAAGACACATTGAACATTTATTGTAGATTTAATTTATTTTCTATTTTTCACAGAGAGAGAAGAAAATGCTTCATAACTCAGAAATAAAAAATTTTCGGAGTACTACATATACCCCTAAAATTTGATACTACCTTTTGGGAACACCCATAAATTCATTTTATAATTTTAATAAAGATTTTAACATTTTTTGAAAATATATAAAAAAATATTTTTAAATTAAAAATTAAAAATTTATATTAAAAAAAAATATAAATTTTACAAATGCGATACAATATTCCTAATTATTTCGACATACATGCATATGCATGTCAAATTAGAAATATTGTATCACATTTGTAAAGTCCATCATATATTTTTTAAATGTAAATGTAAAATTAATTAACAATAATCTTGTAATGGTTTAATAATAATAAACAATAAATAACAAGAAGGGACTACAAAGATTTTTATGTATTTCAAATTCTTAGAATATATGTTTCGAGGTTATTATTAGGTCATCCTCAATGTAAAGAAATTAAACGCAAATTTGACAAAATTAATTAAACGATTAAAATTATACAATTTATAGTTACGCAAAAAGTTGGTAGTATTTATTCTATCTATCTTCCGTACAATGCAATGCTTTTCGTTCTGGTAATATTATCGGTTATATTCTTCCATTATAACAGTCGCAATAAGTCTATAATGATAAAATAATATTGAACATGATGATCATTAAATAAAAAAGTACCAGCACACATTCTGTTATCAAATTAATAAAGTAGATTATAAAAATTAAAATAACAATGAATAAATGAACGTTATATTCAAAATTATTATACAATTCTTATTTTATATACAATTCTTATTTTAATAGACAACTATATTAAAGTGTGTGTTAATAAGTAAAATTGTACATATACCTCAACTGCGATTGATAAACCAGGATATAATCAATAATTGAAACAATGAGTTAATTTAATTCGCAAGAAGCAAATGCGATCAGAGATAAAAATTGAAATCAGTCCAGTCAAATTGCTAATAATAAGGTCGAAACATATGTTTTAAGAATTTGAAATACATAAAAATCTGGCTTATAGCCCTTTCTTGTTATTTATTGTAAAATTAATGTTTTTCATGCAAGGACATTGCAGTATACTATTGTTGTCAAATTTAAAGCTGAAAAAGACGAGGATTCAGCTTTACTGCAACTTCTGTAGCCGCGAATCGCAACTTCTCTTCGACTATTATCGTTACTGCCTTCGAAATAGACTACGATACTGTTATACATCGGTCGAAACATTCGGCTTTCGGTATTTTAAAATGGAAATCCGATAGCGTGCAGTATTCGTATGGCAGCCGAATCAAATTACGGCAACATCGCACTTGATTCGAACCGAGCAGATATTATATATGCATATTTATGAATATTTACTAGATGTGAATCGCGATCGGTGGAACGGCTGACGATTTCTTCAATGAACGAGATATCATTTCAAATTACTAGTTGTATAATTAGCGAATTTGTAGTCAATTTGTGGGCTTGATTAGTCACCAAATAGCGATAATCGATGCAATTTCCGCAAATAAATTATGACATATATAAATAATATGCATTATACATTAGCTAAATCATCCGCACTTTGATATCATTTATCCTAGAATCAAATAATGCACATACGACAGCACGTGTCAGTTTTTTCTTTTCTAAATTGATTACATCTATCGTATTTATCTTGCATCTTTATATGATTCTATCATCTACAGATAAAAATACACGAATATCACGAATATATATATATATATTCGTGTATTTTTATCTGTAGATGATAGAATCATATAAAGATGCAAGATAAATACGATAGATGTAATCAATTTAGAAAAGAAAAAACTGACACGTGCTGTCGTATGTGCATTATTTGATTCTAGGATAAATGATATCAAAGTGCGGATGATTTAGCTATATATAGATATATATATAGATATATATATAGATATAGATGTAATTGTTTCGCGTGCAAATACAGTTAATTGCATCTTGTAATCGATTTTTGAATTTAAATCTTCTATCTTTTTGATTTTGAGGGTTTTTTTGCTTATTCACGTCTTGAATCTTCATATTTAGGAAAACGAATTTCAAAAGCAAAGAAATTGAAATAAAAAGTAGAAATATAATAAAGCAGCGTGAAAAGAAAAAATGTCGAAATTGTATTCCAACGTTTATCTTATTCTTAAAAATTCCTTTTGATATATTTCTTGATCTCTGTTAATTAATTTTCTAAATATCTTTTTTTTCATTAAGATATAGAGAATTACAAATAGAAATAATATTACTTATATTTGATGGACTACAAGAACAAAACAAATTATAAATTCATTTGTTGTTGCATTTTCACGAACTTATTATTTGTTACAACGTATTTGTCCCGTCCCCTTTCATTTGATTGAAGAATGTGATCCGAATAGCAAATTCTTTAGGTTTACTTTGGTCACTTTCCATTCTCTTTTTCGTTCGGGGCGAACACGATGATCGGGGCAATGTCGACGTCGCCATCGTCGTCGACGACAGCGTCGAGCAGACTTTTTGTCACAGAGAAAGAGGAGTCTCGGGAAGCAGGATCGACCTTTGGGTTATCGGGAATCCCAGTGCGGTGAATCTCGGGAAATTAGTGTCGACGAGTTTCCCGCGCGATTTGTTGCTTTTCCCGTTGGGAACGGCGAGAAAAAGAATTTTTGCGTCAACAGTGTTTACGTCAACAGTCGTTCGGCGGCAAATTTAATTTAATACTTAAACGGTCGGAGGGGGGGGGGGGGGGGGAGAGGAGAAATACAACATATAGTCTCAGAAGTAAAATTGAAGTTAAAGCTAACATAATCAATCAACGAGAATCCAAGTTTTGATAATTTTTTTTTACTTTTCCAAGAATAAATAATTTTCATACGTGCGTTTAGATCTGGTTTAGATTATGTCTAGGAATTAACAGGATCAGAATAATTTTACTTCTATTGGCCATGGCAATAATTATGTCAATAGCTCTACAAGCTTGCCATAACACAACGGATGTTGGCACGAGAACGCGCTTGGAAATCATGCTATGTAGTTCACACGTATTCGTATGCATTGTTAAATAAACTTTCACGATGGCGAGTAATCGAGACTCGTCGGTTCAAAAGGGATCTAGTTGTATGGACGCTGTTGCTCGCGAAATGAATATTCCTAGTTATTAGGTAGTATAGCCGATTAGCTAATTGTGCTTGGATACTCTTTGTCACAGGATGCATCCCAGTAACTCTTTGTTACAGAGAATGTTCTCTCTGTAATTATTGGCAATATTTGGTGCGCAGT
Organism: Acromyrmex echinatior; assembly: GCF_000204515.1. The sequence goes on along the minus strand of NW_011627357.1, from coordinate 197,649 downwards.
TAATATACACCTTTGTTCAGCACGAAAAGTGAATTGTTTTCCCGCAATGATCAACCAATGTTTTTATGTTATTACTCTTTATAAAATATCTTTAATGCGCATTAATAAAATATTGTAGCCAACGATATCGTGTTTTTTAATTATAATTTTATAATATCGAGAAAGCCATTGTTTAATTAAAAGTACCTTTATGATGAAAATATCCTGCTATTTTAAAATGCTACAGAGATAATTACATTCTACCGAAACTATACGTATTATAATTGAATAATATTAGAGATAATTGATTTCTATCTAGATACATTTAAACAAGAATTCGTTCATTCGTTATATGTAATTTGGATGTAGGATGACGAAGAATGAACTTGGTAAATTCGCCTTAAGCGATACCTAGCTGGAGTGTGAATTCGTGCGCAAATTCACGTCGCTTAACAAAGTTTGTAAAACAAGTGTCGCGTTCGCGCGCGCCTAATTGCTACTTCATTCTGGCGTGGAACAGAACTTAAGACGACCGGAAGTTCCCGCCCGTGTAATACTGTATTTGTTCTTACATTCTTACTTATACGGGACACAAATGGACGATGAATTATCAACCGAATTTGAAATGATTTTAACCGTCGCTATGTAATCGTATCCTACGTAATTATGTAATTATGTAATTACATGTATAACAATGTAAAATACTTTCTGCCATCACAGACTTTTAACATTGTCGGTTAAAGCGAGCGCATTGAACGAGGGAACAATATTCTATTTAGGTCTATTTAAAATTTCAATTGAAACTCTGGGCCATTTAGCAGGAGAGTCGGAAAGTGTATAAATAAAAATGAAAGAATCATCCAAGAAAAGTCACTGCGCGAGAGATCTCGGCGACGTCGCTTAATTTAACGACGATGAATCCGTTGTCCCACGGCGGCCGTTTTATACAAGGTGGCTAGTTTATACTGTAGACTGGAAATAACTCCCTCGTAAGCGATATGATCTTGCTGGGGGATATGAGCTTACTAGGATAAGTTAAAATAGCGTTATATAATAGCTTGAAATGTTTTCTTTTAGAAAATGAAATAATTTATTTATAAAATTATTTAAATAAATTATTTATTAAAGAAATTTATTTATACCTAACAAAAATATTAATTAATTTTTCAAATTTTAAGTACGATTTATACTATAGCGTAGCATAAAGTATAAAGAGAATTAGTATGCCGTGATCATAATTTATTGGGATAAATTTCCTTCTTCCTTCAGATAGGCCTATAAATGCGCAATACATAAGTGAGTCCCGATTGCAAAATCCAATGAATTTACAATAATCTTCAACATCTTTTTTATATTGCATTAGGCATATATTTATTCGCTAGTAATATATAAACAGGAGAATCTTTGTTGGCAAAGGCGAAGGAACTCTCAAGCACCGGGATCAAGAAACTCGACCCTTCTTGCTCGAGTAAAGAATCTCTCATTTCCTTCTTCTCTCTGTTTCGTGTTTACGCGTTTTCTTTAAAATGTAGCCGTTTCTTCTGTCGGATTAGTATACGCTCAGACTGATGTATTTAGCGAAATTAACGTTTTTGTTCCTTAGAAATTTATAACATGATTAATACGTTTTTTGCTAATCGTGTGCTTTATGCTAAGTTTATGAGATATTTTAAAAAATTTATCAAATATAGTATATCATTTTAAAAAGTGATATTGGTATAAAATATGTTCAAGTTTTTTTTAAACTTTATTTTTATGTTATTGCACACTCGTGTGGAATGTTGTGAATTTTCCGGCAAACTGCGTGCCAAAAAAGGAGCAATTTCGCGTAAAACGAATGACCGGATTTTTTTCTATGAAAATTGTTCTCCGTGTTTCGCGTAAATCGGGAAGTAGCTTGTGGACTTTTCCGTGGCGCGGAGGTCCTCTCGGCGGATAAAGCCAACGCGATTATAAAGGAAAAGTCCTGGGGATATACTCGCGGTTTACGGAGCCGGAACGAAAGTCGACTTTATATACCGCTTCTGCCGCCACCCTTGTGCATACAGGGTGGACACAATTCTGTTTGAGAACTTGCATCAAACCCCTGTTGTTTTCATTTTTAATTCAATATTTTATGACTCTGCCATTTCCGATGTCAAAAGGATGGTAAAGCAGTATTAATCCGATTGCGTCCGTTTTTAAAAAGAGTTTGCCGAGGTATCGTTATTAATAAATTTTATTAATGTAATGCTTGATCTTTTTAGATAATTTATTAAATTTTATATTTTTTTCAAATTGTTGGTTATATACTTGCTCCTCTCATTCTTTATTGCTTCGGTTCTATTATCATCTCTCAGATCCTTCGATGTACACATTCTTTGAAGCATTTGCTAAAGAGAGAAAAATAAAAATCACAAATTCTTTTCTTTATCTTTTCGCTTTGACGATGTTAGTTTATCTCATAAAGGATTTTTCTCTCTAAAATTTGCACGCGTGTATTTCTATATAAAATAGAACACTGGACATATTCTGCATCTATAAATATACATTTTTCAGCAAGTAATAATGATAACGAACTTTTGTATGTTTTCGTTGAGATTCTCCGCAGGAAAATTCCCCGGCGGTGGTTCAAAAGAACATGCAGAGCTTATAGTTACTGTACGCTCGAAGGGGTTAATATTAAGAGCGCATTTATACACGTCGACTCTTTTTCTCATCTGTCTTGTAGTATTACAGACACTCATCTCGAACTGTAGTGACCCAATTTTTTTTCGATAACGATGTTACGAATTTTGAAAGTCTATTACAATCATTGTATATAATTATACAAAGACTGAGTAATTAATGAAGACATATTATATGAAATATTCTAAAATATTTGCATAACTTGGTTAATTAACAAAATACTTTTATTTTATATTAAATAGAGAAAATGATACAATATGCACTATGTAGAAACTATATAATTCATTGTTGTACAAAGCATTTTTTCAGATTGTTGTATAAGTCGCCATTATGTTTACATTAGGTCTTTAATACATTTTGTTTCATTAAGGACAGAAATCAATTTGCATTTTTCGTACAATTTCTTTAACATTTCTTTATACCTACATATACATGTAATTGCATGCTAATTCGGATGTGTCTTTAATAAAATAAACACTTATTTTACGATCGAGTAATTTTAAATGGACTTTTATTGACATGTTCATAAATTTCTTCACGAGGGTTCTACGAATAAAAGCATAAAAATAACTTTTTCAAATGGCAAACATAGTTACGCGAACTAACTTTTATTCGCTGAACGATAATCACCGTTTGCGAAATTGCTTAAAAATAAATTGGAACAAGGCGCGTTCGCTCAATGGTCTGTTGGCTAGTTGAAAAAAAAATTGTCAGGCCATGCGACCTGGTTAACCTAAAAAACAGAGACTGTGAATTTTATTAAACCGCGTTGTATACTGTAATTTATAAATCGAGCGTGTTTCTCGCGTCGGTATTTTAAATCGTGCAACTGTTTTTAATTTTCATTCAAATTCGAGTGGATTTTTTACACGTACCGTATCTACCTGTATATTGTGTAGGTACGTGTAAAATCGGACGTTCATATTTTTCTATAGTAAAAACAAGATATTGAAAACAAGACTTTAGAATTTCTTTTTGTTTTCCTAAATAAAGCATATTTTACATCGAAAATACTGAATCTGACGTTAGTACAACATTCTATTAATATATTAAAAAAAATGATTGTTCCAGTAGCACTCTCTCTCTCTCTCTCTCTCTTTCTCTCTCTCTCTCTCTCCTTAGTTCTACAGTTCCTTATAAAAATAAAAAAACGTTCCGTATCTTTTTATATTAAAAAATTAAATTTAAAAATATGGCGCGCTAACTTGGCGCATCTAGCACACTTCTTCTTTAAAATACAAGAAAAAGGTAAAAATTTCTACTTTTAACTGCATTTCTCGTTAGTACTACTCGAGTTCTATCAATATATATATGCGATTTGAAAACAAAATTCCAAATTACCAATTTTAATATTTTTTACACTAAAAAACCAAAATTGAAGATATGGCGTATTAATTTTAAGTTTTTTAGTATAAAAACTACGGAATTTTTTGATTGCTATAAGGAACTGCAGAATTCTGAAGTGCTACTAAAACAGTTATTATTTTTTATATATTAATAGAATGTCGTGCTAATTTTATAGAATTTTAATATTTCCGATGCAAAATATATTTTATTTAGGAAAACGGAAAAAAATTTTAAAGTCTGGAATATTTCTGTCTTCGCTCTTGGCTAAACTTATCGTGGACTCTTCTTTCGCCTTTAGTAAAAAGCGAAATTGTCTAACGAGGGAGGACTTGTCGCAGAAAAATGTTTTAATCCTTTAATTGTTGTCGAGGCCTGGGAGGGTCTTATTAGTGCCGCCTCTCACAATCGCGAACAGTCCTTAAAGAACAATCTTTATCAATACACCATTATGCACGACGGTACCCGTAATGACCGTCTTCTTTTGGTATCGTTAAGAAACTGTGCAATTCATCTTTTCTTGCGTTTTGTCCTACTAATTGACGACAAAGACGCTGGAGCTCCTTAGTTCCAGCATATCGTTACAGCGGAAGGGATAAATATGAAAATAGTGCGCCTGCAATTGAAGCACGTTCTGGATTCGTTATTACCGGCTTCTATTTAACTTTCCAGTTGCTTGCTTTGTCCTTCGGGAGATTCTCTCCTCTAAGAAATATTCTGTGATGTATATACGTACATAAGGTAGAAACGCGTTGTCTCGCAAATGTTTTTGGGAAATGTTTTTTTGGGAAAAATTTGTTGTAAATATTTGGAAAAAAATTCCTACAATTTTAATTTCATATTGAAAATGAGAATGTTTTTGTAATTCGGATAAGACAGATTTTTATCTGCATAGAAATAGCTTATTTGGTATAATTTAAATGCAATATATTTCTTTTGGTTTATTTCATACATCTTATGCCAAAAAATGTGTAGTTGATATGACGGATGGCAAATTTGAAATATATTTTAAGTGTGTAAGTATATTTAATAATTTGACCAATTACTACATTCGGCTACAAATTAGTCCTAACTATTTCTTACGTGGTTTCGTTGTGGCTGTGGTGGTAATTTTGACGCTTATCATTATGTGCGGAACGTTGCATCGCGAATGTGCAACGTGTTAAAGTGGGTTTCGCAAAGTAGTTTGGACCGCAAACTCTAGATGTTCCAACGGATATCCACGCCAGATAAATTACAGGTTAAATTATATTGTATAATCAAGTTGGATTCTTGTACTGAGAGAAGGCAGAAAGTAAAATCTGATTCCATGATCATTAATCCAAAGTAATGATCGCAACGTTGAATATATAATTCATTTTTCATGATTATTATATCTCAGCATCGCACATAATGTTAATAAAATTCCCAATCCATCCATATAGCAGTGCATCCAACTGATATATATAGGTCTTTTCGGAGAGCTTTCCACTTGACGGGCGCTTTTCTCGCTCACCATACTTTATTTCTACTATTATAAAAAACATAACCTCGAAATCGCGACGCTATTAGCGAACACAACAGCACCATCACCCGATCTCCTAAATCAACCCGACCTTTCTCTCGCCACGTGGCAGAAGACAAACGCCAGGGCATCTTTCTCTCCGGAGTAGAAGGAAATTCCACTCCTGGCGTGCACTTAAGAATTAGTCATACCCCTTAACACTCGACTTTCCCTGCTTGACAGTGTGCTACTTGTCACCCTCGCAATCGATTCTCATTCCTTTTTGATTTTCGTCGCGCGCGTGGATTCATATATTGCCATTCCCGAATCCATGGCTCCATCTCCGTCCGTACCTCTCGTGTATACACAAAAGTAATAGGACGGGAGGAGAGAAGCGCGAGAAGAGAGGGAGAGACACGCGCCGCACGTATATAGCGCACGCTGCACGCCGAACCGTGCCGGCGATATGCGAGCCGCGCTACTCGGCAAGACAAACGTTTTTATTACGAAAAATCAGGAGGCGAGACGAAATCTAGGACCGAGCGCGTGCGCCCCACGACCACGTTCCTCTCGGGGGGGGGAGGTGGAGGAGGGGAACGACGGGAAATACCCTCGTTGGGAGAGGGAGAGGGAGGAAGCGCTCAACGGGAAAGGGCGCCTCGAGATCGAGGGGACTCCCCAGTTCCCGCGTCTACCCCCGTAAAGTTCGCCTCCCAACCGTACGATCCACCATACGATCCAGCCAGCCAATCCCTACTCTCTCTCTCTCTCTCTTTCTCTCTCTCTCTCTCTCTCTCTCTCACTCTCACTCTCTCTCTCTCTCACTCACTCACTCACTCACTCACTCACTCACTCACTTACTCTCCCCTTTACACCCCGTCACTAGCGCCACTCGTGGCGAGAATCCTCTCGCTCGGTCTTCTCCGTCACTCTTCGTGTGACCCCTTCCCATCTGGCCCGCGTGAGGGGGTGGTTGGGGTGTTGTCGGAAGGGTGGAGGTGTCAGGCGCCAGTCGCTGCGCGAACGCTGAGCTTGGGATTTCTGTCGTCCTCGCGATTTGTTTTTTCGTCCCTCCACCTCTTCATCTTCGTTATCGTTTCTGTCACTCTCTGTCTTTCTCTCGCTGATCGAGAGATTCTCTCGATGCACGTGACCTCGTTCTTTTTTTTTCTGTGTGATCTTGGATCTTGGAAAAGATACATCCGGACGTACAAGGGGGTGATTGTTATCGCGTGTGCTCCATAAAAACTTGGAGTGATCGAAAGCTGACAGTGCGTGGAAGGATGTAGATCTTGTGTCTCCTGTCTGGTGCGAGGAATACGGGAAGATGCTACGTCCTCTTTGAGGATATCAGCGATCATGGCGAACGGCTCGTGACGGTTCGTGAGAGAGGTGAGTAAATCAATTTCGATCAATTGTTCGCGTGACCGAATTTTCTGAGAGGAAACATCGTGTAGAAAACACGAGGCTCTCGTGAAATCCTGTGAAATCATTGTTTCTATTGTTTGTACGAAAGATGCTGCGATCAACTTCCAAGAATGGAAGGAACGCTCCCTTTGAATGATGTAAATTTACTTACATCGTTACTTGGAAATTGGAAAAGTAGCACAAATCCATTTAATTGGTTGCTTATTTGATTTGGGAATTTCAGGAGAGAGGTGTAAACTTAATTGAGAGTTTGGTCAGAAAGTTAAAGAGTGCTGTGAACTTGGTTAAGAAATTTAAAAAGGTAATGCGAATGTAATAACGTGAGTTTGACTAGAAATTATACGAGGAGCCGCGAGTTTTGTAGATGAGAGAGAGAGAGAGAGATATGAATTTAATCGCGCGGCGTAGATTTAATTGTAGCTTTGGCTGGAAAAAAAAAGAGTGGCGTAAATTAAAATGCTGGTTCACGAACGAATTTAAAGAGTAGTGCCGTAAATTTAATTGCGATAGGACCGTTAAAATTGTACGGATCCATACAGCGGGGAAGTGGCAGTGCAATAATTCAGCTAGAATTTGCTGTATCCACTTAGACATGCTCGATTTCGTCTCTCTCTCTCTCTCTCTCTCTCTGTCGTGTAAAATGGCGCGAGTACCATTATGCGGGGACTCTGTGGTCTGTTACATCAGTAATGAATCGAGTAGGCCAAATTTGTAGTTAGTCCGTTTTGTTGAAACTAATGATAATGTCGCGAGGGTGATGGCAATTCCCGTTCTCGGAAACGAGAATTGCTCTCTTGTAATCGTCCACTCGAAATCCTTTATCCTATTAGTCGGTAGGATTGGCAACAGCGTTAATCTGTCAGCGCGATCCGTCTTACGTCGTGATTAAATCGCTAGAATTTATGTTTAATCGCGACAATCAATCTCACTATTTTAATCGATAGTGTCACTGTTACTCAACGAGGCAGCCAGCGGCACTGTTGTCAGAATTCGCTTCTCGTAATCACTGCAGGCAGTTCGTCGCTTCTTGCTTGTCACGTCGTAACATAATCACTGCCGCGCGTCGCAACTGCCTCGACACCACAATTTCTGTTGTATCATGCTTATTAATCGGCATGAGCGCCTGCCGGCTTTTTCATCGCGCTCGCGTTTCTACACGAAATTACGAATCGGTGGGGGGTGGGTTTCTCCCCCCACCCTCCCCCCCGCATCGTTTACCCTCGTCTCGCCAAATTCATCATCTCGCACCGTACAGAAGTCACGCGATACCATTCCGCATCCAGGTCATCGCATGCTCTCTTGCATGTCCCCTTCTTGCCCTCCCTATCGTTCGGGTTTTTTCCCTTTTTGGAAAAGGGAGCTCCTCTCTTGTTGGCAACAAAAAGAACAGTAGTCGATTAAACGAAATTAATGGCTTTGCCGCGATGACGATTGAGGATTAATTAAAAGAGAAAAAAAGAAAAAGAAAGAAAAGACTAAAGGAAGGGTGTGATCCGGTCTGATATCCACTCTTTTTTTGTCTCTGTGGCCGGCAGTCTTTTTTTTTTCATCGTTGAATGTTCCATCTGTAATAGCATCCCTATGAAAAGTCGAATATGTGCCAGCCAGGTTATGTGGAAGCTGTGATATCCGGGGATTCTTGAAATTTAGGAGCGCAATGTTGGAGCTGCGGAAGACAAAAGCTATATGTATGTAGGTGGGGAGTTATGGATAGGTTTTACTGCTCAGATTCGCGCGCGCATCGTAACTTGCGATTTGTAGAAACTGCGATTTGTAGATGGGAGTAGCTAAGGATGTTAGATTCTCTGCTACGATTCGCGGAATCTAATATACGTGGCAAGCAAGATAGCGGCAGCAAGCAAAGTCTGTAAAGGTTTTGTGGAACGTAGGATCTGTGGAAGGAATCTGCGGAACCTGGTATCCGCGGAACCTGCTGATGTTTGCGCGCCGATTATTCGTGGAACTTAAAATTTTTACGAAGAGCCTAGATTTGAGTTCGAGGAAGCTGGAGTATGGATGATCGAGGTTTCCTAGAATTTAGGAGAATCGTATTCGTCATTCGAGAATCTTTCTTAGCGCGATACGGATGTGGGCCGAAGCGTGAAACGTGTGATATATAACGGAACTTAATCCACCTTTGTCATTCACATGCAGATGACACTATCGGCGAGTAATCCATCGTGGAAACTTCTGCGATTCATAGTCACGTGGAAAACTTTCCACTTTCGCGTGAAACGTGACGCATGTCGAGGAATCCCATCCGATAGCCTCTGAAAAGTATTCAACGACTTTTAGCAAACTTCTGTATATATTTAGATATGAGGGATATTTTTCTGAAATAGTTTCACGTAAATCGTCGACATGAGATTTGTCGTATAAATGCGAAAATAATTGATTAATTTATATCAATTTAGTAATATTAATTTAGTGAGTTTAAACTTTATTTTTATACAGTGCTGGTATTTTCAATATATCAAAATTTTTAATACCGACTGCGGTTACGTTTTGCAATCGTAATGTTAGAATTTTGTTACGATGAATATCGAAATAAAATGAAATAGTGAAACTTAATATCGAAATGTAGTATCAGCTGTATAACCTGTCGAAAAACAACTCGTGAATCCATGTTTAGAAAATACAAAATTTGAAAATGAATACAGAGAATAAATGAAATATAGTTTTATTATAACTTACTTAAACTGTGTATGTGTGTGTGTGATCGATAAAAATATTCGCATTTCTTATAATTTTGTTTCTCATTACTTTTAACGTAATAAAATTTTCCTTTCCTTTTTCTTCAGATGTTTTTTATATTAGTACGTTCAATTCAACGTGTTACTTATGTAATTGTTTTGGCAGAAGTGAAAACCGAGGGTTTGTAACCCTTAGTAACCCCGAGGCAGACCGACTGCGAGCCGGGTTATCGACCAAGTGGTGGTCTGGTTTTTCGGGCCGACGACTCGGTTGTGGGGTGTCGACTTTTTCCACTTGAATTTCCGGTGGATTTTGACACGCACAGCTGGCTGGATAAACAGGATTTATCGATTTCTTAGTACATTTCAACTCTCTCGAATAAAAAGTCAGATATAACTGTTCTTCTTTTTTTTTGCTCGAGCTTGCTAGATAAAAAATTGGATGGAGCCGATGGTAAAAAAATGCAAAAAACGAGAAACATTTGATTTTAGAAGGGAATTTAGAAATAACTGTACGAATAATAACTTTTATGTATGAGGTAGGAATAAATTGGAAATACAATAACGGAATGGTATTGAAATCCTTTCTGATCCAGCCGAGATTAAACTGTAGAGAAAATGTATCCGAACAATAATTAATACCGACGGCGTGGTAATAATTAGCATAAACAATAACCATTAATTCTAGAACGATAACTAATTAACTGTTGGTTAGACTAGGTTAATATTAAATTTCACTGCTTGGTCGAAGAGATAGTATTAATATCTGCTAACGGATATGATTACATCACAACATGTTATAGAGTGAGTTAACATACTTCGTTTATCGGCTCTTTGTCTTTCAACTCGTTCGAAACTTTTTTGAACTTTCTCGGTTTCGAAATCCTAAACGAAGATAACGAAAGTTGTACAACTTTCGGAACAACTATTCTCTTTTAAGGTTGAATACGCGCGGAGTTTGCGGAAAGACATCGAAAGATCGAAACAGGCAGAAATGGAAATCCATTTGTCGATCGGTACGACAACATCGTCGTGGTATTTTTCAGGACACCCCGTGCAGAAACCACGAAAAATGTGACGCGTAAATATCCGTTGTTATGCCGCGCTTCTTTCACATGTAAATTTCGCAGGACGCATATAAATTGCATTGTTACACGTATTGCCAAGATTTTCCTTCATACGGGCGGGATCTCGTCGATGATATGGCAACCCTCAAAGTCGCGACCGTATTCCATTTTCACGCAAATTTCACGCCGTGAATAAACTCTCGTGTATTATGCCACACATAATTGTCGCCGATTTCGTCATTATGCATAGATAGTCATTTCTAACATGATAGAGGTAATCTTTAATAAATTTTCTCCAATGTTAATATTAACGTTATTAAAAGTTAACGATCTTTTTTAATGCAGCACGAAAATATTCTGGAGCACGAGAAAATATCTCAAAGACTAGCGTATTCTTTTTATTTTTTCTATCGTAAGCAATAATTTTGGTCTGATGATTTTTGTTCAACCAGCAGGTTGAAAGAGGAGGAGGGAATTGACCGGAAAGTTCGAAGCAGGTGACGGAAATGCGGTCTGCTTCCTCTATCGAACAATCGAAACGCGGTGCAACATGCGTGACGAGTCGTTCAAAGGCACACGGCAATTTGACGTATTGTGGAGCATATGCTAAGGCCGATACCCTGCTATTGCATGAACAATATATCCCTTTTCGTTCGTCACGTGCTTGTATTATATTACATTTACTACTAATTCTTACGCCCGTGTCATACTGGAGGATACCCATTCGAGGATACCCATTGCGAATTGATGATTTGAATTCAGGCAATTAGAACGAAACGGATGCAAATTAAAATTATCTGATTGATCGAATTCTAATCTTCAATTAGCAATCCTCGATCTCCAATGCGTAGTGTGACATGAGCATTAGGATGAATGTACCGGATGTTCCACTCGTATGACGGTAGGAAGAAATATTAGGTCATTTAAAAAGTATCCGCGGTTTTTTGTTCAATTTTTGAATGAAAAAACCGCGGATACTTTTTAAATGACCCAATAATAATAGAATATCTACATATAAGCAGAGAAACATAGTTGAGAAAATAATATATTAAAAATGTTTAAAGGTGGCTTAATAATATAAACGTACAATTAAGGAGCAGCCGCAACTTAAAATGTTCTAAGAGTAATGCATTTCAAATTAATACATTAAATAATAAAATATGTAGACGTTTCGGTCAATTTTTGATCATCGTCACTACAATAGCGCTATGAATAATTTAAGTTCGTTTATTAAGACTGGTAAAGATAAATTAAAAGAAGAAGAGATCATTTGAATGTCGTTTACAAAATAAGTTGCCTTGATTGCGAATCTTTATGTCGGACAAACCAAAAGGAAACAACACTCGTATAAAGGAACATAAATCGGATATCAAAAAACCTGAAAACACAATATTTGTAATTTTCCATCAACTTGATTATAATCACAACATTGATTGAGATAACGTAATGATCCTCAGAGCAGTCATGTTTTAAAAGATTAGTCTCAGAGGTGATACATATAAAAAGACAAAGCTCTAGATTAAACATGTAAGGTGATACAGATCGATTTCCAGGCATTTATTTGCTCCTAATTGACAAATGTATCTCCATTCACTAAGAATTATTCCCTCTCCTATTACAATTCCGTCCCACACAAATATAAAAGATTGACACTCGACATGGTGTACTTAATATCTCATTTTCTGTCAAAAAAGAATGGTTTTATCATCATATTATTATAATACTTGCACAAATACATTTACATTACACAAAAATTGTGAGGATCTTTATTCACAGACACAGATGTGTTTCATAATTATGTAATTTACACGAAATTTCAATCTGTAATAATAGCTTTTTAATAATTAAAAATTTTTTTTATTATAAAATATAATAAAAATATAATTTGGAAATCCTATGTTTGCCAGATAACGGTCTATTAAAAAAATATTTTAACAATAATTCTGAACCAAGACGATTGAATTTCTTTAGAATTTTTATATGGATAATCAAATTTTAACTTACATTGAACGAGATAATATCCAGATTTGATGGTAACATCTATGCGTTATTGTACTGATGATGGTAAAAAATTGACCGAAACGTCTACATATTTTATTATTTAACATATTAATTTGAAATATATTACTTTCTCTCTTAGAACATCTTTAGTTGTGGCTGTATGCTCCTTAATTGTATATTTAAAATAATATATATTATGAATAACGAATTTCAGCAAACATCAAGAATTATTATTTAACTACTTCGGACAGTTTTTTTTTTAAACATTCGTGCACTTTTGTTTTAACTTTAATTCATATTATGACGCTTACCTTCCCAATTGTTTTCATATCATTGCGTTGGGTTGGAACAATTACACGCGTATAAAAGTGGCCTTTAATTACGAATTTCCGGTACAATGCCGCTATTTTTAACGAAACTCATTCATTATTGCACGGCTTGCTATCAATTTTAGTTCGTCGGTATTAATTGGCGGTTGCGTTGAGAAGTACGGAAAGTAGGAAAAGTTTTTTCTTCTCGACATGATTAATTCGTTGTAGATATTGAAATCCTTGCTGAAATCGTTTTAATTTGACAAAAGCGGAAAAAAAAGAACGAGTTCTTTGTCATTTTATGTTCAATTTTCATTTGAATTTGTTAAGACTCAAAAATCAAGGAAACAGCGAAATTATGGAGCGATATTCCCGAGGATATTCCGCGTAATAGCCGCATAGAGGTAAAACATATTTTTAGCTCGTCGTTTATCGCGCCGGTTACAACTGCTATTGTTACGGTTACTAAACGCACGTTTCCTGTAACGGCGGATATCGCAACAATGCGATTCCTCTCGGAAGGTCGCCACTGAGCGTTCCGCTATTTCACATCGATAGGATCTCGTTTATCTCCCCTCGAGGCCACGTTGTAGCTGTCTCAAAGGATTAGGATACGAGGGTTACCTCCTTTGTCCTCGGCTACAAATATTTCGGAGGAAGATAGTGTCTCGCGTGCGATTGTCGGACCGATATTCAATTTAGGAGACATCCGTGACGTTACTCTTCGGTGTCCACCTAAAAGATCCTGGAAAAGAGAAAAACTAACCAATTATGTACACACAAGTCATGATTAATGCGTTACGTAATAATTTTTAAGATGCCGCGATCGAGATGTTATGTAATTTTACATTATATTTGATTTTTGCATAATTAGTAACATTAGTTTGCGATAACATATTTTATTTAACAGTTTTACCTATTTTAATGTATTTTTATCTGCTGAACACAAATCTGTTTTTAAAATTTGGCTATCACGTCATAATTTTGAGAGAAATAGCAAAAGAGATTAAAGAGCGAAAATATAATTTTAAAATTGTAGCACTGGTAGCACATTTTTTTCCTAAATTTCGTTAATGTTATGTGAAGATATCAGTTTGAAACTTTAAAATGTATTTTGTTTCGTGTCAGTATATAATTTTTATTTTTGAGATATATATATATATATATATGTGTGTAGCAATTTAAAAATAATTCTTTTTCCCATGTATTGTAGTACATGGAAAAAGCATTTTATTCTACCTTAATCGAGATCTTAATATTGCATTATGTGAAAAGTAAGTGCTTTTGTGCTTACATAATACCGTACTTATATAATCGGATTATATTATCAAAACATACGAAATTGACAAAATACAACATAAAATTTTTAAATTGTATATTATTATGATATAATTCGACACGAAAAATCATATCGAAACGGAACAAAATGCATTTTACAGCTGACGTTTTCGTGTGGAATTAACAAACTTTAGAAAAAATTTGTTGCTAGTATTATACTGTCATAAAAAAAAGCTTCAAAATTTTCGTTTTTTTTGTTTCTTCAACAACATTTTGTTCAGAATCATTTGAAAAATTTATGGGAAACGATGTAGACAATGATTCCAAAGTGATAAAGTAAAAATACACAATAAGTTTAATTTCATGTTAATTAAACATTAAAATGTCATACAGGCATTCGTCGTAATATATCAAAATTAGAATATGCATAATCGTTTAATCACAATGTGATGTAAATTCTAAATGTATATTTGTATTTATATCGTACAACGTATAATAGTCCAGTTATTATAAATCGAATTGAAACGACCTATGTCTTGAGTTTCGCAATTCGCGTTGATAGATAATGCATCCCGTGATCTTATCATTATATAGGTTACCATTAGCGTTACACTTTGACGCATCAACTTTGCAGTTGAGTTGTCACCGCCCGGACGTATAAATCAAGTAATATATTTTCCTCTCAGTGGGACGATAACGGGGAAGCTATAAATGTGGACTTAAACTCCTTTACGAGAATCCAAAAGATAAACTGGCAGGATGCCCCCTGTTCACTTGCCTCTGCTTCTTTCTGCTTCTAGTGAAACTCGTGATACTTGATACGTCCATCGCTTTCTTCCGTCTCAATTCAGTACGCTTCGTGAAATCCTAGAACAGTGGTAATGACGAGTATCGGGTTAACCCTTTCTTTAAAGCGTTTTGATCGATCGGGGACGGAAATCCCGGATTCTCTCGAGGAAAAAAAAAGTAGAAGGAATCAGGGCGAAAGCGGTAAAGTAAGAGTCTGTTGGCTATGAGATGAGTATAAAACCGAAACCTAAATTTTCCATTTCCATACTTTTGAGAGCAGCGAGTAACAAATTTTAAAAATTTTGTTATCTTACGGAGGGAGAGGGGGAGAGAGAGATCGTGAAAATTTTTCTTAATAATTATTTAATTGTGCAATAATAATGATTCGATCCAGTAACTAAATATAACGCAATTAAAGTAATTTTGTCAAAGCAGGATTTCTGTATGCAAAAAATATTATTTTTAAATATTATTTTAATTATCCTTATCTTTTGTATAAAACTTGAAAAGTCTTATTCTGTCATTTTAGCATATAATTGTAATTATATTTCAAAAATACTGAAATTATGAAAATATATTATATAATAATATTACGGGAGATAAGAGCTCCAAAAATGTTTGTGATGCTATGATTTTGTAGCTATATTTGAACCGCCATTGCGGTCGAATATTCAAGCGAAAAACTGAGATTTTTATTCTGGCCGAATGTGTCTTTAGGGTCTTTTACTGTATTGTTCGGTCCACCGAAATCCGCTATTATTTCTCCTACGCGTGCGCGCGAACGCGGACTCGTCTTGCCCATTTAGTCGTTCGTGCAATTTTCACTTACTCGTAAAGTAACAATGTTTACAAGAGAGGCTTTTGAAAGCAAACTTCTTTCGTGTCTCCCATCAAAGAGAGCATAAAGCGGTCCGGCGACCCGCGCGCGACATAATATTTGCTGCCCTTTTGTCCAATGGAAATCGCTTCCGTCCTTTGCCTCCTTCAAAAAGAAAAGAACATTAAATATTCCTCGGTACACGTACACGGTCTTTCTTTGTCTATCATTTGTGGCATTCATCTTCTATCGGTAAGAATATTTAATTATCTGTATCGAATCATTATTATAGCACAAGTTTCTATGCATGAATTGTTAAAACAAATGGCAATTAATTGATCAACGTTAGCAATGACCTGAAAGTTGTTCTTGAAAAATATTTTAAAGCAGCTAATTAGACTTGAAGTAGAAAGAATTTTAATTTTTTTGAATAATTGTTACAAAAATTAATAAAACTTGTGCAAAAATACTGCATTTTATTGCATCGGCGATGCAATAGGTAACTGGCTAACTTCATTCGGTACTCGAATTGTGAGAGGAAATAGTATTTTTGTCCGCTGCAGCTATCCAATTAATCATGACATGCGAATTTTGAATCGACGCTTATTTGATTTTTCATTGCGAAAACTGTTGCAATCGTCATACTCGTGATTTTTCATTTTTGGAGCAGCATTTCGTAAAGAGTTCCACGACTTTAATTTTCCAACGTTGAATGATTCCAATCGAGAGATGGAAATCTCTATGATTTGAGCCTATTGTCTACTTTTCTGTGAACTTAAACGAATATGTAATGCTCTCTGACGCAGAAAGAACGATTTGCTCTTGCCGGTGATGCACGGCATTTTCATGTCAAAGAGTGAAGCTCTTCGAAAAACTTTCAATGACTCAATAAATGCATGTGTATAGTAGTAGCTCATACAATCATATGATCTACTGTTAAGAGAAATTAAAAGATGCATAGAAATGGTAAATTGATGATGAAATAATTTCTCGAAGGGAGAAAATTATTTCCACCGACGGAATCCCTCGGGGAACTCGACGTCCTTTACGGGTTTACGACTACATAATCCAATAATCCGTCCAATATTACGAGTGCTTCGAGTATCTTCCCTCAGGAGACACAAAATAGCCGTTATCAGGCACACAATTATGCGAATCTCGGGATGATTCGCATAATGATCGATTCCGCACATGTCCACTCTCGACTAGAGCTTACGAATAATTTGCTAGTATTTTGTTTCCAGTTGGGATGGAAATCTACATGAATGTACGAGTAGCTCATTTACTTTTATTTATTGAATTCAAATGAATACATATTCTTTAACGAAAAGAAAAAACTTACTTTTGACAGTCAGTTAGCTTTTTTATATACTGTATGTTTCATAAAATACGGTGATTTTTTTAGTATCGTACAATGTTTATATTGCTATAATAATTAGTAAAAATTAATATCACCAAGTGTCGGATGAAAAGTATCATTACTCTGCAAAAATTTGAGTACTTTCGATTTAAGATAAACGAATCTCAGCGGAAGGGCATGCAATCGAATACTCGTCGAGGAACAATCGAAAGATAAAAGTCGCCTCGTAAAACGACCGTTCCAATCCGAAAGTCCTTTTTCATGGCGACACTTTACGACGACCGAACTTTAAATACTTTCCAGTCTCAAGATCTTTCGAAAGATCCTTCATAAGGCGCTTTGAGAGTAAGAGCAAGGAAGAAGCGGATTATCGATGTTAATTAAGAATACAGGTGTCCCTGGCACCGTGCTCGGTCTTAAAAATAAATTGATGCTTCGGCTAGATTATTCTTGGGAGGCGCAGTATTTAAATTGTAAAGACGAGTTTTTAACATTAATTAGTCGTCGAGCGTAGTCGATGTTCATGATTTTGTTATTATTACTAACGTAAAAATCAATTTATCTCATTACCATAAGATTAGCTGAAATATGAATGAATAGACGGGGAAATTTTTGTTTCATTTTGACATTTCGACCGATTTATCACATCTGACAATAATATTTTCTTACGTTTATTGTTTCTTTCGATACAAAAAATAGTTTGGATATTTTTCAACATTTTTAATCCTATTTTCCTAAAGAGGAAGTTATTTTATTCTCGGTTAGAAACTTGCATGTCATTTTAATTTTGATTTTGAGATTATGTCGATTGACCACTGATGTGAGCTGCCTTCGATAATAAATTATTCCAGGCACGTGACTGTGTAAATAATTCCGTATGACCGAGTTCGAGGCGTTCGTATCGATCGTTGTGGCTACGGGGGAATGGAAATTCGCGAAAAATGTATGTTCCTGGTAAAATCAGCGATACGTTGCGCGGGTTCCATATTTTTCTCTGACGTCGCTTATTGCGTGCATTAATAACATTCTGGCGATCGTATGTCGGAAGGACATCAATCTCGTCAAAGTAGTTTGGCAAGAAAACCCTTTTTAAGATTGCTCGTTTTTACAGTGGTATTTAATTCTCGAAAATTCCACAAAAGCTCTTCATTTCCATGAGGAGATACATCGTCGTCTCTTCTTGATAACGACATTAAATACATATGGGTATTTTTTTTTATTAAAAAAGAAAATTGTCCCGCGAAAGTAATCGACGAAATTTTCTTGCGAACTCCTTAAACCTTCCCGACTATCGGAACGGATAGTCCACTTTACTTAACACCCCCGGAATGAAAGTAATCGCCGCTTTACTCCGTAAAGGAGGATCGTTTGAGGTGGAAAGATGGCGGCGGAGGATTACCTTGCGCAGCGATAAGGTGAAATAACAAAAAGCGCGTCGCGAGAGAGACATGCGAGAAAATGAAGCTCGAGAGTAATATATCGAACGTGATTTTGTGATAAAGTATGTTGTAATATAACTGTAATGTACTGAAATACATTGAAATGGATATATACTGCAGAAAATATATTTTTATTTCTTTCAGGATATTGCAATTTAATAAAAATTCATTTATGTATGATCGCAAGTTACGACGTGACAGTTCTGTAAAAGCGTTTTCCTATATTATAGCGATTATATCGAAAATGCGTTAATTTTTTAGTTTTTTTTTTTTTTTTTTTTTCCAAAAATGTAAGAAATGGATATCGAGCTTCCGAAAAACTTTCGTTGCCAAAACAACACTTTCGCCCCGAGCAAAACAATGTCATCGAGTTTTCATACTTTCAAGTTTGAGAAAAATTTCCCGAAGGGATGCGATGGCCGCCGCTCCGTGGCTGAAAAATCATTTACATACGTACACTTTCTGCGGATTCCTCCCTTAAAATATTCCATCCTCGTATCTCCGCTCGAAGTATTTCTTTGAGCAACACCTCGTCTCTCCACGAATTACCAACGCCGGTATGAAAATCACCGCACTCGATGCTTCTCTAAATTGCAAAACAGCAGCCCGCATAAGTAGCAGTACCCTGGAAAAGGTCACCGAGTGTGCAGCACCAGTTCGTATATCTCGCGCCTACCATTTTTCTTCGCCGTCAAATATATGCGCTCCCGTACGGTAGAATATATTTGCACGCATTCGTCGTAGTTGTAGTAATTTGCAGGTGCGCCTAGATATAATTAGTCGTGAAATAATTTTCCCACCGTAGCGGTGAGAGCGGTCGGTGTAAAAGTAAGCGCGTAAACACTGACTTCCTATTTCGCTTCCTGTTACGGTTAAAAAAAAAAAAGAAAGGTCAAGAGTCCGGAAACCGAGCGGAAAAAGAGAAAGAAAGTCGGAAAAATCGGAATGACTGATATTCACGTGATAGTCACGCGTTGAGTATCCCGGGAAACACTATCGGGAACACTTCTGTATCGTGAGATTATGGGATTATGACGTCTCGAGGGGGTGCGTTATCTCCATTTCCACGCGCTCGATATATTCAACGCGGAAATCCGCCGATAAAACGACGCATTTTTAGCGGACGCGTACGAATTTGCACATTTTAATATTTACTCGCCCGACGTGATTAAAATCGCGCGTCTCGCTTAATGCGCGCGGCGTGGTGATTAATATTTGATTATTCTGACGTATTTCAATCGCTGGCAATCCCACGGACCACCATACCATCTACCGTACCGTACTATCTATAGCGGATACGGCGGCGACAATAATGTTGCAGGAGGCAGAAGTTGCTCTAGGTAAAGAGAAATCTTTTCACTTCGCGATGTAATCAAGAGTGCATTACGCGGAAATTGCGAAAAAACGCCGCTTTCAGGTAGACAAGTGTTACTAATATTAAATGTTTCCGCATAAATATGAGCTCGTGGGAAGTCTCGCAGAGAATTTTTTCTAAAAAATAAACTCAACGAGAGAAAAGTAATTTTTATCCGTGGGAATAATGCAGTGCACTTAGTTTCTATTATTATTATTATTATTATCATTATTATTATTATTACGGATTTACAAAAGTGTAGTACTATAAAATTGTCAGATTAATCGGCTTTTAAATATTGATCGATTTTTATGGTAAGAATAATAGCTATCTATATAATGGCTCCGTAATCCCTAAAGTCATATACCGGGTGGTTATTACGTATGATATTTTATAGCTTTGAATTGTTACGTCGTAAAGTGATGAAAGAGAGAAAAAGAACATGATTCTTCATTGATCTACGGAGGTGCTACAAAACTAAAAATCAGGGAAATATCAAGGAAATTGAAAACGTCAGAAAAGTCAGGGAATTTTGCAATTTGTTTTTCTGGAAAATTAAAATTGTTGGCTTTAAACATGTTTAATATGTGTACATCACAGCTACTCAGTTTTGGAACACTACCAACGTAACAATTAAATGGACGTGTAACATCAAATGTCAGCAACATTAATAGTAATTTACATTGCTATGTTAAATTACTCTCTTTTGTCCGGAATTAGGATGAGAAATTTGTGATAACTTTGGTTCTACTGTATATGTATTATAAAGCGTCTATTCATAACTTGATAGTCCTGCGATAATATCCAGCGTGTCCTTATTGACTGAGAACCGATAATTCGTGAGGTTCGGCGACCTGTGTAAAATAGGTTGCCACCGGTATAGGCGACGCTATTGCTTACGTATTGAGTGTTCCGAGACTAAGGCTCGATAATAGCGCGATCGGAGCCTCTGTAAAGTTCCCGGTGAAGATTAATGCCGGCCTCCAAAGTACGTATATCTCACGGCTTTTGAGTATTAGTCGCTTCGACGGATTAGTTTGACCCGCTGTTATTGCCTCCCCCTATATTTATATTATAAGAAATAGCGAAAAAAGTGTGTCTGTTTTAAGTTACTCTTGTTCGAAACTACGAAGGAATCCAGAGAGATTTTGAAATTTTACAATTCAAGGCGCGCGAATCCGAGATATTTGAAATATTCAAAGCAGCCTGGTCCTAAATTTGACATCCTAGACTTGCAAAGAGGCGAATATTCTGAAGTAGTAAAATTTGTATAGAAAAACGGCAAGGCCTTAGGACTTTGGAAACTGAGGAGCACAAAATTGTATGAATAATAGCTGGGATTTAGGCTGACGGGGTTCGTCGA